>JAGKTI010003101.1:0-12359 GCA_018397915.1 Birgus latro | reverse complement strand
AATACAGGATAGGGCTGTCTCATACAGGACTGGTGTATTGGTATTAGCGGGGGTAATTTTACAACATGTCGGCGGGTCTTCTGGTAGATCAGTAAAGCTTGATTTAACGAAATTCAAATCCTTAAACTGTTCCCTGCCCCAGCAAGGATTTGAACCTGGGTCCGTTAGGACCGCAAGCCACCTCTCTACTGGAATGAAAACAATTATTGGTATTACCCCATCAGAAATATTTTGGCCAGAGACATTAGTCAATTTCCACTGGCTTCCCTATAATTTAACTTGAATCCACCTTCACATTTGCTCTCCATTGCAGTTTGCTGCACCTTAGAGTCATTGGACCATTCATTTGCTGATGACATTGTCTGTTGGAGGGATTCTGATTTTTGCATTTGTGCGTACTAAAAGCTCAGTTCATTCAGAAAATCACTTTGATATGTAAATTTTAATTCATTGAACAATTAAGAACAACTCACAAAATCTCCAGCTGATGGATTGGACTAAATAGTGTTTGGAATTTTCATAGTCTTGGAATCCAGCAGAAGTTTCAGTTACAGTATTTGATTTGGGAAGATAAATTCTTTATACTGCCTGTTCCTCTTGTTCAGCAGTTTTAAGTTACCATTTATTGACAGCTGGTATCTTACAAATCATAATATCTTCTAGGTAGCTTTACTGAATCTGATGACTCAAGCAGCTGGGAAGAGGATGACGATGATGATGATGTAGCCAACACATACTTACTGACTGGACCCCCTGGTATTGGCAAAACTGCTACAGTCTTTGCTTTGGCTGCTGAATTAGGATACAAGGTAGGCTACTCTAGATATAAATAATATACCAGAAAGCATATGACAAAGTAAACAGGAATGAATTATGAATGGGTTTATGTATGTATGATGTGGTTGAAATATTAATTGCATTCCTTTTGATGGTGGTGTTGATGAGGAAGGCCTTCATGTGGTGGCACTGATAATAACTTGGTGGGTCCACTGCCCTTTTATACAAATGTCCCCCCAAAAGAGGAGGATGGACTGCTGGATGAAGACAGCTCTGGCCTACTGTCCACTGGGTTCACATTTTGGATGAACCTGGGGCACAACTACCATTACTATTGCTAATAATAGTACTACTTGTTGATGGTTGTGAAGCCTGTATAAAAGTAGGTGGATGTCTGGAGTAATTGCTTGAGCATCAGTACTGCAGTGAGACAGGGCTGTGATGTTCACGTGATTAGTGAACATTTTTTAATGGGGTTAAGAGAGGTAAAACTTGAATTTATCTTATTTTATGTCTTGATCTTACCTTACTTCATCTCTTATGTGATAATTAGAGTTAGAATGATGATGATGTAGATAATCCAATGCTTTATAAATAAAAGATTTGTTGAAGTAATTTCAGCTTCCAATTAGAAGCTAGTAATACAGCCATTTAGTGCACTGTGAAAGCATGATAATATTCAGTGATTTGTATGAATTATATGTTAGGTGTTAGAGGTAAATGCATCATCACGGAGGCCAGGCCGACAGGTAATGAGTCAACTGGCAGAGGCTACACAGTCGCACTCAGTCAACAATACCTCTGTGTCACAGTCCACCAGCCCCCTTGCAGCCTTCTTTACCAAATCTTCAGAGTCCTCAAAGAATTTGGTGAAGAAAGGTAAGTGATACTCGTTTCGTTTTGTTTCGTTTTTGAAGGCTCCAACATGCTTGCATGTGTCGGCCTTGGCCACCTAATGGCGGCTCTCCACGCTGCTCGATCTCTGGCAGCCTCCCTATTGAGTCCCTTAACCCTTAAGTCACATTTAATGACCTCATCCCATGTCTTTCTCGGTCTACCCCTCCCAACCCCTCCCCCAATATTAACACTTCTCACCCTCTGTACCCAATTATCCTCCCCCATCCTCTCCACATGTCCCAACCACCTCAGCCTACCTCTCCTCATCACAACACCAATACACTCCAGTCCCATCCTACCTCTCAACTCTTCTATCGTAAACCCAGCCCCCCCAGGCCTTGCACGCAGGGACGCACTGCACATCCACCTAATCATTGTCATTTCTGTACGTTTAAACCTGCGAATATCTTCTTCCTTTACTGCCCAGGTCTCACTACCATACAGCATCACACTCCTAACACATGCTGCATACAAAGACCCCTTAGCACGTAAGGAGAGTCCTCTCAATGTCAGGAGAGGCAACAGCTCCCTGAACTTCTTCCAACCACTTCTCACTCTAGCAACCGAGCTAACTCCAGCCCCACCTCCGGCACATAACATGTCTCCCAAATAACAAAACTCCTCCACACACTCAAGAGACTCACCTGCAAGTTCAACCCTCTCACGCCTAACAATCTCTGCCTGCTCTCCCCGACACACCGCACACATGAAATCAGCATTATCTC
The DNA here is from genome assembly GCA_018397915.1 of Birgus latro. Taxonomy (NCBI): domain Eukaryota; kingdom Metazoa; phylum Arthropoda; class Malacostraca; order Decapoda; family Coenobitidae; genus Birgus; species Birgus latro. Next base: position 9,960 of record JAGKTI010003101.1, on the reverse strand, counting down.
GCAGTCTACCTCTAATACCACTACATCTCTTGTGCACCCACTTATCATAAACTAATCTATCAAGGTTCTAGCTATCAACAGTTGCATAAATTCTACGTACATATTTTACAAAGCTGAATCTGTATTTCAGTTGAAGCATGCTTTTGGAAAAAGTAAAAACTCATTACAACTTTTCCATTAATTTTCCTTATAGAGTATCAGTACTTGCTTAGAGAAGCAGCTCAGTTCTGTTTGGTCATATTGTTTTGAGAGTTAGCTTCTTGATTTGTTGAAAACTTTGTATGGCCTGTTAGTCTTAAAATTATCTAAGTTAATGTTATTTTGCATACTGAGTTTTATAATTATATGGTATCAGTGGTATTCAGTATTTATTTATTTCATGACTTTCTAATGCTAACTACCTCCAGCTTAGATTGACTGCTTTTGTATGTAACTATCTTCCTCCTCTGCATCATCATTATCATCATCGTCATGGATGTTCTTCACTGTATTAACCCATTCAGTATGGGAACTTTCATGTTATAGTCTTATGACCTCCAGACAATAGTGTTAGTTTTTGAGAGACCAAATTTAGCGATGGATCAGCGACAGTTTCCATTCATCACATCACATGCTTATTTCTCAGCTTTAGTTGAATATAACTGAATGAAGGTAGCAAGAATAAATTTTGATAATCAAATTGAAGGAAGTGACCTAATGTTTATTACTTACACTGGTTAATTTGTTTTCCCTAAAGTATTAGAGGACCAGGTAGATGACAGTCCTAAACCCAACAGTGGCATGGAGAAGAGGAAAGGTGTCTCACTGGTGCTTTTTGAAGATGTAAGTAAATATAAATATTTTTATTCAGTCTGAAAGGCTTGTAAGTTGTTGTTGACACGTACAAAGAAGATGGTTTTTAAAAAGTGAATGTAGTTGTTCAAGAAATTGTGTCCAAGGTTTTGCATATACAGTACAGTACTGTACTAGTAGATAGCAGGAAATGTATTGTACTAGTACTCATCTTAAATGTCAGGAGCAGCTTGCTGAGCCCTGGTCTCTTACGCTCCTCATAGGGCAACAAAGGATCGGATGATGGATAGATGGACAATACCGTATATTTAGTTGTTCATGACACTTTGTTCAAGTTTTTGCCCACCCAAGATTTTACTGCATGGATTGTTTGTCTTATAGTTAAGTTTTCATTATATTCATACAGTATTGTGGTATCTACATTATCTGTATATTCAGTAGTCTCTCAATTATCTGGTATAATTCAGCCAACCCCAACGCCGGATACTGCAGAACATCAGATATTGCTTAGGTACATCCAATCGGCTATCCATTTGGCATTGAGCCAGCTAATGTGTCACTACCCTCTGCTATCCGTCTCGTCCATGTATCTTAAAAACTTTCCCACAATATTACCCATGAGTGAATGATTAAAATTAAGCATGAATAAAAACATAAAATACAATGCAGTATTGATACAGTACATATAGTAGAATAGTACAGTACACATTATAATCCTAATCATACTTTACCCACCTAGTATTGGCATCGTTGGAGGGTAAAGTAGTACACTATGCAGTACTGTGCATTAAATTCCATGTGGTCCAGTGGTGAATGGCTCTCACAAAGATTACCTCAGCATGGGGCAGGCCTCAGGCTAAGTCACAACACTAGGGGGTAGTCACTGCATGGGTCACAAATGCACAATGCACAGCTCTAACAGGTGTAACTTTTTACAGCAGACTGAACTGTGTACATTACAGCTGATAAAGTTGCACCCCCACAGGGGGAGTAGTGAACCAGGGTTGCAGGCAATGCCAGGATGCACAGTCACAGGGTTTTACCCGGGCTATGTTGGGTACTCACATTTATACCTTGAGTGACGTACATATTGGTGTTCCTAACATTTTGATTTTACTGCCATTATTTACACCCGTAGCACATGTTGATTACAGTAATTGCATAATATATGTTAAGCCCATTTGCCCCCAGATTGATGTTGTGTTTGATGAGTGGGATGATGGATTTATGTCTACTGTCAACAACTTCATTGCTACAACCAAGAGGCCCATAATATTAACTGTCAGTCACCCAACTCCAACTGTTCTCTCAAAAATTAAGGGATACTATGAGATTATGGAATTTGTACCACCCCCAGTAGATATTGGAGGTGAGTTATTACTAAGACGGTGAATTGTGGTTTAGTGGGTTAAGGCACTCCATCCAGATGTGGCCCATGGGATTTAAATGTGAGGGTTTGGAGGATTTATTGCTGTAAAAGATTGGAAAATGGATGGACTTGTTGAGACATTATGTTTAAGTAATTTGATGATAGTAATTGATTTGTTCTTCACACTGACTTTATTATTGTTACTAGGATGGTGAGTGTATTTCCAGATATAAATTAAGAGATGAGTTTGGGAGAGTGTGTAGGAAACGGAGTCTAAAGGTGAATGTGGGGAAGAGTAAAGTGATGGTCTTCGAGAGAAGTGAAGCCAGTGAGTGTACAGTGAGATTGGATGGGAAGGAAATGGAGAATGTGAGTGAATTTAAGTATTTGGGCAGTGTGATGAGTAAGGATGGTAGTCTGGAGGGTGAAGTGCTCGAAAGGGTACAGCAGGGAAGAAAGGTTGCTGGTTTGTTGAAAGCAGTGATAAGAAACAGGGAGATGAGCATGGAAGTGAAAAAGTTGTTACATGATAGTATTGTGATACCAACTCTGACATATGGAAGTGAAGCTTGGACCCTGTTGGAAGGACAGAAGTCAAGAGTGAGAGCAGTGTAAATGAGTTATTTGAGAGGAGCATGTGGAGTCACATGGAGAGACAGACTAACAAATGAGGAAGTGAAGGAGTGTTGTGGTGTGGTTGGGGACGTGATGGGAAGCGTTAGGAGAAGCCCGTTAAGGTGGTTTGGGCATGGGGAGAGGATGGAGATTGAAAGATTGACGAGGAGAGTGTATGTGAGTGAGGTGGGGGGGGCGAGAGGGAGGGGGAGGCCGAGGATGAGATGGAGGGATGGAGTGGAGAGGTATATGAAAGAGGGGGGTGTGAGTTGGGAGCGTGGTGGTGAAATGGCTGGGGACAGAGTGACATGGAGGTGATTTGTTTGTGGCCACCCCGTTCGGGATTGAGTCGTCTGGCAATAGATAGATAGATAGATAGAAATTAAGGGAGTAACTAGTCACACAACCATCACCCTAATGTAGGAAACTCAGCCACAAATCGGTAGAGTCAGTTTTGTAGCTGAGATTCTCACAGTTTTGCAAATTGTATAACATATCTGTTTCTTTCTTCCATCATGTTTCCAGCACCTGTTGGGAAGAAACAGCTGGCTTTGACACTGTTTACCTGTTGGATCATAGAAAACATTAGCTGTCCTATGGGCAACTTCAGTATGGTGATTCTGTAGGAAGATGCATGATGTCATTTGGTTGATTGATCAAGTGAATAAAAGAGTGATTGTTAACCCCTTCATTCATAGTGATCTTTCTGTAGGGCCGCACAATCATCTGGCATTATCCAAAATATATTAATAGTTTGATATATTTCTTTGGTTTCTTCTTGCTCCCTCCAGATGATTTTATTCACATTAGGGGAGACCTTTTGTACTGGAAGTGTAAATGAAAGTCTTATCCAGCCCCTCCAGTTGAAAAGTCACTACTAAGCCAAAAATAATGGTTTGATGGTTGGAAGAGCAAAAGAGAAAACTTTATGCTGCATCAAATTGAAGAGGTTAATAGCAAAAAAGAATATCAGAGAAGTATCTTAAAGATTTACTGTATTTTTACTTTTCCAGCACAGCATTTACAGTTAATAAGCCTAGCCAATGGTCACCACATTTGTTGTGAGGACGTGGAGTCCCTGGTACACAGTCATAAAGGGGATATTCGGCAGTGTCTTCTAGACCTGCAGTTGTTGGCTCTCTCAGGATCATCATCAACACCATGTCATTGTGCCACACAGGTAGGTCTACATACAGTAGGATTATTTAGGTACCTGTGGTGAAGTGATATCAGTATTTAATTATTTATTATTATTCTTTATTATTTAATTGTTTAATTTTATTTATTTATTTATTTTTGGCATCAGCTTGTTTTCAGCTGTTTAACCTCTTCATTATGAAAGTACTTTTCTAAGTTCAGTCAGATCACATGGAAATAACAAGAAACAATACAATTATTAGGCATTGTTTGGTTAAAGGAATTCAGTGTGTGTGTGTGTATTTTTTGCGACTTGTGCTCTGTACATTACTGAGTCCCGTTTTGTTTTGTTTTGTTTTTGAAGCTTCCAACATGCTTGCATGCGTCGGTCTTGGTCACCTAATTGCGGCTCTCCATGCTGCTTGATCTATGGCAGCCTCCCTGTTCAGTCCCTTAACCCTGAGGTCACCCCCAAAATGGTTTGACAGCAGTTGTACTAGAGCAAAAGTCCTTAGCATATAACTTTACTTAAAATAAAAAACATCTGAATCACTCAGTCAATTTAAAATTGCCAGATACCATGCAAAAGCAGAGATAAATCTTGCTAAATCAAACTTTCTTCACAGCCAAGCATTCAAACTGTTGAATAATCTTAATGACAAGAAATTAGAACATTCTAGTCAACTTTCAGTTCTTTCAATAATAACATTAACAAATCACCCATTCACCTACTAAAATCTTCAGATGGTAACACTATGAATGGCGTGCATGCAAAAGCTAACATCCTTGCCAGTATATTTGCCAGAAATTCTGCCTTAGAGGAAGTCAGCCAAACTGTTCCTGTACTAGAACTTGATTATCCTGAAATTGCCCCACTTGAGATACAGACTAGATACATAGAATCCATCCTAGACAGTTTACCCACCAACAAAGCTCTGGATCCAGATGGAATTCCTCCAGTTGCTTTGAAAAACTGTTCCCCAGAACTTGCGCCTGTTCTAGCTAAATTATTCAGACTATGCATACATGCTTCTTCATTCTGTAATTCTTGGAAAGAAGCCAATATCCATCCAGTTCCAAAGAAAGGAAGTTCCTCTGTCCCTTCTGATTATAGACCAATAGCTATCACTTCTTCTTGTGGTAAAGTATTTAAGATTGTAATTAATCCCTAGGCGCCGGGTGACGGTCATATCCGACACAAAGCTTGTGGATTGGGGACGCCGGGTGATGGCTATAGCTACAAGTGTTTTTGTTTCATTGTTTGAAGCGGCTACTGCTTTATCTCGTCACCAAAAACGAGGGTGAGAGTCCAGCCAGCCAAGCCAACCACACCTCAGTCGCCTGCCAGGTGTTAGACGATATTGCTTAACCTTGTCGTCTGAATCCGTTCCTGCCTCACATAAAGAGCTCAGTGATAGTGGCATAGGGTATGCCTTGGATGCCTCTGTGTCTTGTTTATCTAGTAATGGAGAAGTTATCATGTTGAGAGCAAAGCCATAGTTGGGGCTGCAAGCACACACGAACACATCCTACCTCTCATGCTACAAATTAGTCCTCTTCATCACATTCTCACTCATCGATGCGACAGCCTACAGACTGGGGATATTTTCATTCGCAAGAAGAAGAGTTGGTGAGTAGTATGGTCTTTAATTTGTTTCCCTAACTGCTATAGAGTCCGAGATATTATGGTTTGAAAACAGGATGTTTTTAGAACAATTCCCATGCAGGGAGAAAGAATGGGCTGTGGCGTGTGGTATAAATAGCCCAGTGTTTGAGGGTTAATAAGCACTTTGATAACATCTTGAATCTAACAGCTTAATTAGTAACAGACAGTAAGGTTTTTGTCAGGAGAGATCCATTGTTGATATGCTCAGTCTCTCTCATATCATCCATCAGTTAAATGACCAACATGGAGAAATCTATGCAGTACAGTAGCTCTTGAAATTTCTAAAGCTTTTGGCAGAGTGTGGCACTGTTTACTGCCATCTAAACTCCCTTTTTATGGCCTATCATCTTTTATTCCACTGATTTCCTCATATCTCAGGAACAGAAAGATAAAAGTAGATGATGAACATTCCAATTTCCACTCAGTTAATGCTGGCGTGCCACAAGGATCTGTTCTGGCTCCAGCCCTATTCCTGATTCTTATTAATGATCTCTTGGCTGTCACCCATAATCCCATTCACTCATATGCAGATGACTCATCACTTCACAGTTCATTCACATTTAAACACCCATTCACAGAGTTTAATGTATCTGACTCACAACTCAGTAAAGCAGGCTCCATAAATCAAGACTTATCTAAGGTCACTGAATGGGACCAAAATAACATTGTCTCATTTTATGTCTGGAAAACCAAATATATACAGTTTTCTAGTAGGCAGATATTGCCTGATTCCTATATTACTTTCACCGCAGCTAATATTCCTATCTCCAAAAGTATCAGAATTCTTGATGTTTCACTTAACGATACCCTTAGCTTGACCTTTCATGTTAGATCACTTGCTAAAACCACTTCAGAGAATCTTGGATTATTGCACAGAGTCCGTAACTTCTTCACTGATGTGCAGTAAGCTGTACTTTATAAGAGCCGTGTGCGCTTGCAGCTGGAATATTGCTCACCCTCGTGGAGTGGATGTGGAGAGGTTGCACTAAAACAACTGGACAAAATTCAGAACAAAGTTGTTAGAATTATTATTAACCTTGCAGTTACAAAAAACTACCTCCCACACAAGTAAGAAGGAATGTTGCCCCCTCTTCCAGTATTTTAGATACTCATATGGTAAATGCTGAAAGTTGCATCCATTGTGCCACCTCTCCACGCCTTCCCATGTGGTACGCCGGCATCTGACAGCACTCATGACTGGAATATCACACAGCTGTATTGCAGAACTTCTGCCTATCAGAATTTTTTTTTTCTGCAAACTACATCTCTCTGGAGCTTGCTTCCTCAGAGTGGTTTCTCCCCAAACTTCAACCTACGGCTTTTCAAGTCCAGCTGCTACAGATTTTTTTATGAATGGAGGACACCCGTAATCTGGTGTATGGATTATTTTTTTATTTGTTTGTTTTTCTGTCTTATCATCTTCTTTATAACAAAAAAAATTCCTACGAGTCTCTGTGGCAGTAATGACATAATTTACCTTAATTTGCCCGAACGTAAGGAAAAAAAGCAAGGTACTCATAAAACATTATTTGGACATCTTTTGATTTGTCCTGAGAATTCAAATTTTCAAACGTGTCTAGACCATCTGATAAACATTGGGGGGCACGGTGGCTCAGAGGTAGAGCGTCAAGCTCGGGACCGGGGGGTCGCGAGTTCGAGCCACGCCCGGGACTGCCGTGCCGGGAGGGGTAGCGCCTTCCTGTTACCTAGCGGGGCTATATGATCTCATTGTAAAGTCTAGCTCGGGGGATTCTTTAATCCCTTTTTTAATCTGATAAACATTGTAATGCCCCGTTTTTAGATTAATCTATGCAGATAACTATATGTATTATTTTATTTGGGCAGTCATATTGTCAAATGATTATTGGAACCCTAATAATAAAAATAATTTAAAATACATTGTTAATAATGAATGCACTTGGACAGCTAGTCAGCTGCCAGCTTTCAAAAGTTTAAGGCTCATGTCTTCTCAGAGTGGATCGAATAAGTTCTACTCCCTTTTCCCAGTCTAAGTCTGCCTGTCTTCTGTACTCCACTCTATTTCTTATGGATGATTAAGAGGTTTGGCAGCCCTGCCTCCTAGTACCTAGTATTACAAGTAACCTCATACTTCTTGTGCAGTAGAGATTGTACAAGGGATTTCCTTTTTCTTCTGATTTATTTCCCCAGTGAGGTAAAAGATCCATGTACTGGGTCTGTGATGATGATCTTATTCCATTTTCATGTCAGGTGTCCAAATAGTGTTGGAATGCCTGACAGTCAGAGTACAAATGTAAAGGATTTAAGTTTATCCAATATATCTCCCCAGTGAGGTAAAAGATCCGTGTATTGAGTCTGTGATGATGATCTTGATCTCTTTTCAGATTGGGTGCCCAGACAGTGTTGGAATGTTTGACAATCAAAATACAGATGTGAAGGATTTAAATTTATCTGATATATTTCCGGAGGCAACAGCAGTTTTGACTGAGGGGTCAGAGGAAATCAGTCTGTTCAGAACTGTTTTATCAACAAAGCTTCAAAATACTGCAGTGGCTGGTGGTCAGGTTAAGCAGTCAGTATATGCAGGAGATCAGTGTAGTAGACAGCAGTGCCCTAAGGGACATAATTGGAAACATTCAGAATTTTCCCTCCCATACATGCTTCCATTCCCATTGAAAGATGCCAAGAAAAATGTGCCAAGATATCCACTCCAACCTGATGACCCTTTGCTCAAGGTGTCTAGTCTGTGGGAACGTTATAAATGGTTGTCATTAGATGATGAAGAGGAGGAAGAGAAGCCAGAGGTGGAAAAAGAGGAGAAATTGTCAGTTAAAGAGGATTGTAGCATACCACAGCATATACAGGAGGCATCTGTACAATGCATAAAATCTTTTGCGGACCTCTATGATACATTTGCTGAACTAGATGTGCTTGAATCTTCACATTCCTTGACTCATCCCCATCAAGAGATCAGGGAGAGGTGTTGGTTGTTGACACAGCCCTCTGGGGGACTTGATGATGCCAACGACAACCCTCATTTGTACTGGGCTCCTGATGAAAATATAAGTGATATAACACATGACCTGGGTCACAGAGCATTGAATCATTGCAGTGCACAGATTACTTCTGCTTTAACAACTATAACATCTGCTGACTGGCCACAATTCTTTTTACCCATTGACCCAGGAAAGATGAGCTCAAACCACAGAATACTTCCTAACACTGAAAGGTAAGCAACCTTCTTAGTAGCTTGTTTCTTCCAAAACACACTCTTGTGAGGTGATTTTAAGATATGATTTCTGTGAATGTTGGTGTGCATCAGGGGTCAGTTTTGAGTTCTTTGTTGTTTATCATGGTGCTTGAAGCCCTCTCACGTAACTTCAGAGATGGACTGCCATGGGAGATGTTGTATGCTGATGATTTGGTGTTGATTGCAGAGAATGAAAAGGAGGCGGAGGAAAGATTTAAGAAGTGGAGAGATGGTATGGGGAACAAGGGCTTAAGGGTAAATGCAGATAAAACAAAAGTGATGATATCTAGGGTTGGTGGCAGTACAATCAGAGGAGAGGTAGAGTGGCCATGTGCAGTTTGCTACAAGGGTGTGGGAAGTAATTCCATCTTGTGTAGTGTTTGTGATAAATGGGTGCACAAGAGATGTAGTGGTATTAGAGGTAGACTGTGAGATAATGCTGATTTCATGTGTGCGGCGTGTCGGGGAGAGCAGGTGGAGATTGTTAGGTGTGAGAGGGTTGAACTTGCTGGCGAGTCTCTTGAGTGTGTGGAGGAGTTTTGTTATTTGGGAGACATGTTATGTGCCGGAGGTGGGGCTGGAGTTAGCTTGGTTGCTAGGGTGAGAAGTGGTTGGAAGAAGTTCAGGGAGCTGTTGCCTCTCCTGACATTGAGGGGACTCTCCTTACGTGCTAAGGGGTCTTTGTATGCAGCATGTGTTAGGAGATTGATGCTGTATGGTAGTGAGACCTGGGCAGTAAAGGAAGAGGATATTCGCAGGTTTAAACATACAGAAATGACAATGATTAGGTGGATGTGCAGTGCATCCCTGCGTGCAAGGCTGGGGGAGCCTGGGTTTATGATGGAAGAGTTGAGAGGTAGGATGGGACTGGAGTGTATTGGTGCTGTGATGAGGAGAGGTAGGCTGAAGTGGTTTGGACATGTGGAGAGGGTGGGGGATGATAATTGGGTACGGAAGGCGAGAAGTGTTAATATTGGGGGAGGGGTAGACCGAGGAAGACATGGGACAAGGTCATTAAGTGTGACTTAAGGGTTAAGGGACTGAACAGGGAGGCTGCCAAAGATCGAGCAGCACGGAGAGCCGCCATTAGGTGACCAAGGCTGACGCATGCAAGCATGTTGGAGCCTTCAAAAACGAACGAACGAACAGTAT
>JAGKTI010003100.1:37895-47520 GCA_018397915.1 Birgus latro | reverse complement strand
CGCCGCCGCCGCCGCCGCCGCCGCCAGAGGAGCCACCATAGCCACCGCCGCCGCCACCACCGGAAGAGCCACCATAGCCGCCACCACCTCCGGAAGAACCTCCACCGCCATAGCCACCACTGCCACTGCCTCCACCTCCACCGCCATACATACTGCCTCCTCCCCCTCCTCCTCCACCATACATACTTCCACCGCCTCCACCTCCACCGCCATACATGCCACCTCCACCGCCACTGGAGAAAACACTGTAGCTGCTGCTGCCACCACCTCCGCCTCCACCATATCCTCCTCCACCGCCGCCACTCTCAGCAATGGCGACCACCACCACCACCGCCAGGAGGGCCCCACGTAGGGCACGCTGCAACAACACGCCATTAGGAAGGGTTAGGAGAAAAAGGACAAGGAGAAGATAAGGAAACGATAAGGAAATGCCAAGGAAAGGTTAACTATTGAATGGATAAGAGGAGAAACAGGCAAACCTCCAATATCGTCACGTATCATGTGGGTGACAGACAGACAGACATATACCCTGACGAAGGTAATGACACTGATTAACTAGTATAGGTTACATCGATTACAATATACATTAGGTTTGTAGAGAGGAAAAGATGAAGGCTTAGAATTAATGTAGTTCCTATCGACTAAAAAAGGGTCATTAGGGCATAGAATAAATTTGCCTTAAGTTCCAGTCTTATCCTGGAATATAACACGCAACTGTCGAAGTTACTGACAGGTCCCCAACTGACCAGAGGAAGACGAAACAGTAGGGAAGTACAGGACTCTTCAGCAGTCGTATTTCTAGAAGCTCCTAGTATATTCTAATGAGAAACAAGTGTCCATTTCCTTAACTATTTGTGCAGATCTATTTGCTTTCTTTTTTCATTTTAATATTTACGAATTTGACTGTGAAGCGTTGGAAGCTGCATGAGTGAAGAGAAATATATATACAAGTCTTTTTCTACAAAGCTTTAGGTTACGAGAGTCTTTAAAGCTCCAGCTCCTCACCATTTCCCCGGTTGAAGGCTTGAATGCTTCTGCCTCATCACCACAAAATTCGGTTATATATACCTCCCCGGCGTGGCCATTCACCGGTTGCCAGACACCGCCATGTCACGCAAAGTGATGGCACCAACAGTGACTCGCGTTGAAAGTCCATTCAGAAAAAGATGATATTCACGGTACACTTTGATTTTTTTTTCTTTATATGTGAGTGTGTGTGTGTGTGTGTGTGTGTGTGTGTGTGTGTGTGTGTGTGTGTGAGCTTAGATAACATACCGACAGAAGAGAGGCAGAGTGAATTGGGTGAATCATGGGTGTAAGAAGCATGTTATTTGAAGCTGTTTATGTTACACTTCCCAATCTTTCTTGAGAACATAATGACAAGAATCAAAGCTTCCTGTAAGAGAGCTGTCGAGATGAGATGTTCACTATGTTATTATGTATTTTTGTTATGTTATATTAGCCCTTGTCACGTTATGCTATGCTATGTTATGCCTTTTTTTTTTTTTTTAACAAATAACGTAACTAAAGAGGAAGCTGGGATAGACGAGTATAAAAAAATTTCTTCCCAAAATTTTATACATGTGAAAAAAAAAGAACTCGCCATCGCCCCCTCCTGAATGCTGAACTGTAGCAATATATCAATGCTAAAAGATGGAGCTAGTCACGAAGAAGTTGCTATGGGAAGGATGTAAAGCCGTAGTACTGTCCTATCCTGCGACTGAACTACAGGTAATCAACATCCAAATTACCAATATGTCCTAATTATGGTGAACGATGTGTTACCTGTATGATGTCTGAACAATAAATGTCTCTCTGTTTATGTATCTTCCTATTTATCTGTCTATCTATCTATCAGTCTATTTATCACCCAGTTCTTTATCCCCCATCAACAACGTAGGGGTTCGTGTGTTATGTTGTTTACTCCCGACGGTATGATGGAGGGTTAGTGCCCCTCCCTGTAAAACAAATAACTCAAAGTCAAATGGCCACCCCTTATGGGATTATGGCGTCTGGCAATAGATAGATAGATAGATAGGTATGATGAAGAGGAATGCCTTCACGTCCTGGCACCGATATAACAGGGAGGTGGAGCTGCCTGGCTATACAAACGTCCCTCAGTTTCCTCCCTATCCCGAGAAAGGAGGATGGTGGATTGCAAGAAAATGGCACATTCATCCTGCAGTCCAGTGGGTTTATATCCAGATGGTCCAGGGTTACTGTGACTACGATTACTACTACTACTACTGCTGCTGCTACTACTACTACTACCACAAAGGGGCTCTCATAAGCTGAATAAAATCGTCTGGTGATAGTAAAAAATAACTACAATCACAAATTACTTATTTTGTTTTTCCTTCCTCTGTTCACCTCGTTTAAAAAAAAATAAAATAAAGATGGACGATTTTCTCTTCAGCTCATTATCTCACCTAAATTAAAGACCCGCACTCTCCTCTGTTAAGGAAACTCCCTAATACCTTTTCCTTAGCGATTTATTTTCCAAACTTCATCTTACTGCTCTCTTGTATGCATTTTTTTCCTTTGAAACACCAACATGTAGGGCTAAAATAACACATGGGACTGTTAATGAGCTATATGCGAAAATAAACTGGTCAGGCACAGGTGTTGGGGAGCTTCCTTAATTGACGTGACCACAGAACAAGGAGCACAAACAAGACACATTTCACTCTATACACTTTAATTACAGTTTCATTTCTATTTCCAGACAATTCATCTCAGCTCAGGGGAGTCACCTCGAGGGGTTAAATATATCTTTCATTAACTCTTTCGTTACTAAGATCATTTTCATATATGAGTAAAATCCATTCTGTCAGTTAAAGACAAGGATAGAAAAGCAGGAAGGCCCCCCACCCCCCAAAAAAAGAAGGTTAAGTTGACTTCGCTGGGTCAGGATTTAACTTAGTTCCGTGACCTTCACCTCTGACCTTTAGTTTTCAAAATAATAATAATAATAATAATAATAACAGTTTTATTCAATGCCTGATCCGCAACCCTTTCTATCAAGGTTGGTTAAAATAAGATAAAAATTGTTTGAATAATTTTGTTCACACACACACACACGCGCACACACATACATACACACACACACAAGCACACACGCACGCACGCACGCACGCATACACTGATGAAAACGTAACACTCGGTCACCTTTTGCGAGCGTGAGTGTAAGAAAAAGTCAGGCGGGTGAACGGGTTAAAAGGAAGGGCAGTCTCATGGGAAATACTACATCCAGTATGACGATAAAAAAAGGGTCATCTTTATTTGCCCCCTCTCTTACCAATAGCATTTTGTTAAAGACCTTTGTAATTCTCTCAGTTGCTGTATGGATGGCCAGACAGGGACTTATTAAATTATTGTTTATTATACACACCGTAGCCCAGTGAGGGAACAGCGTAAGAAATGCACACAGATCGCAAGTGACTCCAACTGTTAAGAAACGGCGAGAGAGAAAGTGACAAAAGACTGGAAAATAAATGACTCTAGGGTGTAATATCAGACAGACGCACACGAATGACGCAATGCATCAAGCCATCAAAGGAGAGCACAAAACTACGAACTCAGACCAGCTATTCCACCACCGCACACGCACATATATTCATAAAACACCTACTGAATTCGGTCACTGAACTGTGCTGCAACGAGAATGCTTGATCGTGCAATCTTCTCGCGACTCTGGTGGGTCATTAAGCGACATGACACTCCGACAGGTCACCATGGAAGGGGTACGGGCTGTTTACCGCCTTATGCAAAAATGACAGGGCACCCACACTTCAAGCTAAGTCAGTCTCACCTGGGCCGCCACACACATGTTGCAAGCCAAGTTCGTACCTTTCAAGAACACAGAGATTTAAAGCCACCAAAGAAACTCAGAAAGGAGAACAGTAATCCATCAGTGGAAGGACAAATGACCTTACATACGTCACTGCAGCTTCACAGTCATTAAAAAAACTACTTGCCTTCCTGATGATTTCCAACTTCCGGCGAGCACTAAGCACTGTGCCACGAGCGTGAATCTCAAGCGTCATTTTCTTGTCATCTGAATGGAACTTTCCACCACTAGGGGACAGTTACACAACATGCGGCGATGAACAGTGGAAGAACGGTCACCATCCATATTTTTTTTCCTCTCACTCTCTCTCTCTCTTTCTCACTGTGTCATATCCTAGATTTGACACCATTGTTCAGTGTGCTTCAGATCCGTATTAAGACTACCACCCACCATACACCTATTCACTGGCCTATCAACAAAGCCACCCAAGAGGCATCACCAGCATATGTGAAGTTTTAAATCCCAGAGAATAGATGATCCGTATATAAGATAATTAGAATCAGACCCAAAACACTACCCTGAGGAACATCAAACACAACTTCAAACAGAATCACATCTAAAATGCTACCCTGAAGAACGCCAGACACAACTTTACACCAATGATTATAAGCGCCCTACATTTATTAGGAACAATCAAAATATGAACAAAGGAAAACAGTATACAGTATGTACAGAAGGCTGGCTGGCAACTTCTGTCAACGAGTATAAATAAACAATGGCTATCAGATTAGGATACCGAAGAATAAGACTTTCCCCCACCCTTCACAATTTCTAATCATGTCTAGCAGGAAAAAGTTAGAACATTACTCGATAAAAAACTGGATGGACATAACTATTACAGATAACAATCCAAGACAAAACATATTGGACGCTGATCTTTAGCTTATATTACCTTACAATTATCTAAGTCATCTCTAGACATCTACACACAGTTTCCTGATGTAAGTCATCCTTCATTATAAAGGCAACATTTTGAAATCCACGTTGTAAGTCAATGATGATAAATTAAATAAAAAGACGCATAGTTACTTTTGTATAATTTATTCACAGATAAGAAAATGTTGAAACAAACATAACGAGAGTGACAACAAAAACAGTACAGTACACAGGTAAACAATGAGTGAGGTGTGCAGTGCAGACAACTGAGCATAGGGAACGTCCTGGTGCGAGAAGACTAGTGAAGCTGACAATCAGATCAGAGTCAGCACAGAACTGTCACCAAGACACCGCAAGTCAGCACATCATATACCAGAACGATGACAGAGTAGTTACGGAATTTCACGGTTTTGTTGCTGAGATAGTCCAATAATGACAAGACATAGCTGGTGGTAAAACATCAGTCCACCAGGAATTTAACAACGTGCCAAACAAACCATTACACAGCAGGACTTTTTATCACTATCAGTAAAACCATGATGGCATGAAATAAAGTGTAATGATGATGAGGGGAGGCTAAAGTGTTCTCGTGTTGGGAAAGTGTTGAGGTATTAGAAGTGTGAGTGGAGGATGGAGTAATGGTTTAGTGTGACCAACGCGGCTGAGTGTGAGGTTGCTCTCGTGCCCCAGCCTGGCCCGAGACGCTGAGGGGTTTCCGTGGCTGACTGGAAGAAACCCCTCACTTGCCGTACATGCTGGATCCGCCACCGCCGCCACTACCTCCACCACCACCACCATAGCTGCTACCACCTCCACCAGACGAACCACCATAGCCGCCACCACCACCGCCGCCACCACCTCCACCACCATATCCACCACCACCGCCGCCACTGCTGCCTCCACCATAACTGCTGCCACCACCCCCACCAGAGGAGCCACCATAGCCACCACCTCCACCACCACTGCTACCGCCGCCATAGCCGCCACCGCCACCACCACTGCTACTGCCACCATAGCCTCCACCGCCACCACCACTGCTACCGCCACCATAACCGCCACCTCCACCACCATTGCTTCCACCACCATAACCGCCACCTCCACCACCATTGCTTCCACCATAACCGCCACCTCCTCCACCACCACCACCACCACCATAGCCACCGCCACCACCATTACCACCGCCACCCCCACCATAGCCACCACCTCCTCCTCCACTTCCACCACCTCCACCACCATACATGTCTCCTCCGCCACCTCCTCCATACATATTTCCACCACCTCCACCCCCTCCATACATCCCTCCGCCGCCGCCACCACCAGAAGGTGCACTATAGCTGCTGCCACCGCCGCCGCCACCACCAGAAGGTGCACTATAGCTGCTGCCACCGCCGCCAGATGGTGCACTGTAACTGCTGCCTCCGCCACCTCCGCCACCACCACCACCGTGGCCGCCGCCATCAGCTATGGCGACCACCACCACCACCGCCAGGAGGGCCCCACTCAGGGCACGCTGCAACAATACATCAGGATGCATCACCACAACCACCACAAACATTCCACTGCCACACAACGGCCATCGCCTCACACCTGCCACACCACCACACACATCACAACTTGCCACACACCGATCACATCACCACAATCACCACAGACGCACCAACACACTGCCACTATTTGCCAGTCGCCACACAGTCATTTCAAACTCAACACACTCTTGTAAATCCCTCCTTACTGTACGTGGGATATGCAGCACCCACACACACACACTCAACACCAAAAACATAAACACTGGTGAAGCTACTGTGAACCCTCTACAACAAACTCATCTCAGGGGGAACAGCAGGCCGTTACATCCAAATACCCGCTGAATCCAATGGTGAAATCTACGAATCCAGGTTCAGTATCCATCTACCCACTACTCTATCAGATACACTACGGTACCCCAGATATTTACGTGTTCTTATGTTGATTTTCTTTGAGCTCAATTTAACACTGTACAATTAACAGTTCTTTCAGTTGTAAATAATAGAAGCCAAATACAGAAAAAAACCCTGTGATTACGGGCTTCTTTGGAATTCCAGGGCTTCCAGGCAGGGCAGCTAATCTAAACATTTTTTTGAAGCTCTCGGAAAGGTAAATAAGAAGAGAACAAAATTTGTCCAGACTGAACACGTTCTTTGGATTCCAAGTGACTTAATATGAATACAGATGAACAGAAGAAAAATAGTGTTCGTCTGCACTTGTGATTTTGCACTTACAATAACTTTACTTGTTTAATATTTACTGTACTGGAATACACACACACTGGAATGCACACACACTGGAATACACACACACTGGAATACACACACACTGGAATACATACACACTGAACTGTTATTTACACACACACTGAATACATACATACATACATACTGAATACACACACATTGGACTGTAATATACATACACACTGAATACATACATAAATACATACACACTGAATACATACACACTAGAATACATACACACTGAACTATGAAAGGACGTTAGAAATTTGGGAAAGAGACAAGAAACACTGAAAGAATGAATCCCTTTATATTTAGCATGAAGGGGAAACCATACTGGGGAAAACAGGGTAATCCCTTTGCCTTAATGACAGTGCGGCAGTCAATGTGGGGAAGGAAGTGGATAAATGAATGCGGAACAGGGAATAAGGAACATCGTATATCAGGTGAAGGGATGGTGTGGAGAGATGTATGGATGAGGGTGGTGTGGGTTGGAGGAAGGGCTGCCTGATGCTGGAGGAGAGGGTGTCATGGAGGAAGTATATTTGTGGCCACCTCCTCCGGGATTAAGGTGTTTGGGTACAGGTAGGTAGAAAGGAAGAGTGTAGCGAGCCAGAGAGAGAGAGAGAGAGAGAGAGAGAGAGAGAGAGAGAAAGAGAAAGAGTTGCTATAGTGTGTTTACTCTAACTTGACAGCTCGGTGGATGGCCATGTGTAGCCAGACTGAAGGACTGATTTGACTGCTAACCAAGGAGACTCATTCCCACGCCTTATCTAAGCCTCACGGAATTTTGTGCCACCTTTTTCATCTCACGAAAGGTGGATATAAATACACCTTAAGGGATGTGGGCTCGTATTCTCGTGGGTTAAGGAAGTTCCCTAATACCTTTTCCTTAGCGATTCATTTTGCTTATTACGCTGACTGACCTGTTCTCTGTTATATAAATCCTTCAGACATCGCCATACTCTGCATAAATGACGTACAAAAGGATATTAACCATCCATATCCAAAAATAAATCACTAAGGAAGATGTGCTAGGGAACTTCCTTACCTGGCGAGAATATGACCTAAAGTGAATAAGTAAACAAACCTACACTGACCTAATAAACTAGAATTGACCTGCTTAGAGTCAAATTGGGGTCAAGAGGAGCATTAGGTGGGAGATGACCTAAGATGACCCTTACTCTCTACCTATGTGAGTGGGGTAAACAGCAAAAGAAAAAAAAAAGTTGTCAGGAGACACTATAAGCTCCAGCAGGAAAATAAATTACTATCTAGTGCCGCCTTTAAAGTAACTCTGGGAATTCCCTAACATCTTTTCCATTGCGATTATTTCTATGCTTTACATCTCAATAGTTCTCTTGCTTTACTGATGTTAAAAAGCTATATATACCACACAAGTGAATGCTGGGGTGTGATAATGCGAGAGAGTGTTAAGGTGTATTAATCAAAATAAGTCGCCAAGGAAAATGTGTCGCGGTGCTTCCTATACCATTTAAATACGACTTTTGATCCAGTGAAACGTAAAATTGTGTGGATCATTGTCAATAATTTGGAAAGCTGATATGATGAGTAAGGAAGAGGGAAAGTTAGTTAAGATGATAATGATGATGGTGGCGAAGATGATGACGATGATGATGATGATGATGATGATGATGATGATGATGATGACACTAGAATGGCAAAGAGTAAAAGGGAAAGCAGACACTAACAGATCTACTGATGGTTTCGACGCCATTCGTTGCAGGGAGAACTGTTGTAAATATCAATATATATGTAACAAATACTACCAATACTTAGATGTGTGAGACTTTTAAGATCTTCACCACAGTCGTCAAAAATACTATTACTTAAATGTCCTATGAGACTTTAGGCCATCAGAAGTGAATCATGAAACACTGTTATACTTAGATGTGCTATAAGACTCTTGGATCCTCACCATCTTGCCGGTTGAAGACTAGACTTCTTCTGCCGGTACACTGCTAAACTCTAGCTATATATACCCCTTCATCCCCCGTCATTGTGATTGTCAGACGCCGCCATATTGTGCAACCTTGCAACACCATCAGGACCCACTATTTATAAAACATGCTTAAGCTGACTTCGTTCCTAAGACTGATAACGTTTGCCCTTACTTATACAGCTAATAAACAGCTTCATAATAAAGTAAAGGGGAATATTAAAGTGAATAAATACGAAAAATATAATGATCTTCGAGTTAACTATGATAGGGACTCGCTCATTGTGAAAATTCTCTAAGTTTCTTTATACAAGCGACCCCATAGGAGGGCCTTTGCGCCAAAAAGTTCCCAGCCCAACCTGACTCGGCCGTTTCGTCCAGCAAAGACCCTCTCCTCCTCCACCGTCGCCGATTTCGCAAAGATCCCGTGACTTATTACCGCTGGACTCACACATACACTCTCTCAAGCACCTCGATCCTTTAAATTATGCAACGGCTTGGTGTTTTGCGCGTATTTGTCATCTGTTTGAGGGAGAGGGTGATGGATGAATCCACGAACGGATGGATGGATTTGAGGGGATGGTGGATCGAAGGACGGATGGATAGACGGATTGCTAAAGGGTCTGTGAGGAAACAAATGAACATCAGGTTGAAATCGTCGTATCTGGGAGA
>JAGKTI010003100.1:0-27703 GCA_018397915.1 Birgus latro | reverse complement strand
TTCTCAGTCTCTCTCTCTCCCTCTCTACACATTGTGTGATTGATATTCTCTCTCTCTCTCTCTCTCTCTCTCTCTCTCTCTCTCTTTGTTATTTTTGCTGCTTCCAGACGATTTTTCTCAGATTAGGAGCGTTCTCTAATATTTTAAAACCCGCTAAGCTTAATGAAACCGTCAGAGATAGCAGGAAAATCAAAATAAAACAATTCCTTGATCGGAGAGAAGGGCTAGTGAAAGAATGACATTCCACGTACAAAAATAATGTTCCCACGTACCAAAAGCATGTTCATTACGATGGTACACACGTAAAAAAAAAACAGAATGATAATAATAGTAATAATAATAATAATAATAATAATAAAACATATACCTGTATTGCACCACTGGGGTTCGTGGGTCATGGAAATGAGAGTAAACTCCTCAGACAGATTGATTTATTGAGATATATTTGTTTCTTTGGCAGCTCTAATTACACAACATCCTTAATTGTGTCAAAGTAATTTTAAGGTAACAATAAACACAAATATAATATCTGCATTTCACACAAGATGGCTGGTACTGTATATCACAAAGCTTCGTTCATATATCAAAATGTCAGTTGTTTGATTTTTTTTTTTTTTTAATGCTAGGAAGAAGGAACCAAAGGCAAGGAGCCCGCAAACCGTTCCTTCCAAGAAAAAACAAAAAACAGTGCAAGAGTTGCGTGATATAAACTGTTACAGTATGAAGATACAGTTGTTTACCTATATTGTCTATTTTTCTGTTGCCATATCATCATTATCACCATTTCCAAACTTCATCCTGGTGAAAAAAAAAAATCATCATTCATCGCTACTCAGTCCCCCCTAAACGCCTCTTCCGTAGTGTGTGTGTGTGTGTGTGTGGGTGGGTGGGTGTGTATGTGTGTGTGTGTGTGTGTGTGTGTGTGTATGTGTATGTGTGTATATGTGTGTGTGTGTATGTGTAT
This sequence comes from Birgus latro, assembly GCA_018397915.1. Taxonomy (NCBI): domain Eukaryota; kingdom Metazoa; phylum Arthropoda; class Malacostraca; order Decapoda; family Coenobitidae; genus Birgus; species Birgus latro. The sequence continues at coordinate 26,739 of JAGKTI010003100.1, read as the reverse complement.
GTGTGTGTGTGTGAGAGAGAGAGAGAGAGAGAGAGAGTCAGCAGTGTCTAATGACTTTCATGCAAAGCTCATCACACCCTGAAGTGTGTGTGATGCTTGTGTACTGTACAAACCAACTCAGTTTCGAAAATCAGACGCTCGAAAAAATTGGCTTTAGGGAGGGGACTGAAGCAACAATTCATCATCCACTGACCTCATAGATGATGTGATGTCAGTGACCTCGGTGCTGTCTCCATTTACTCTTGCACCTCTCCCTTCTCCCCATCACTGCCCCTCTCGTTCACTGTCTTCTCCACCGCTTCCCCCCAACCAAAAGTGTCGCCACGATTATAACACAAGGCAGATTTCACGTTTGAGAATGGCTGGCGGTTTGTAATGTTCACCTCCACTACACTCGGGTCCACTGTGGGCTTGAATCTTGGACAAATCACCTCAAATAATACGAATCTCTTGTATTGAGCAGTTTCATAAAAAATGTTCAACATTTATTTCGACAAACATTCATGATTCAGTTACTGATTATTGTTCATTTAACAATATGATACTCAACCATTTCTCAGCTAATAGATATTAAATCCACATAAAAGATCACTTCTCAATCCCTCCACCCAAAGTATCCTTTTCCTTACTATCCTTTGCGCCATTTTTTTTTTAAATCCAAATCAAGCAAAGAAGAATTAAGTACTCTAGTATACTCTGAAGGTATTTCGTTCCTTATATAATACTGGCAACTTCGTAAAACAAGCAGACACTTCTTTCCCCAACTCAACTCCTAGAACGCCAAAGAAACGACTCGGGCATCAACAAGCCACGGCCGTGCAACAAATGAACTACAAAATTGATTCCAGGGAAAACTCTCCGAATCTTTTTGTTGCTGTTGTTGTTTTCATGCTCTCTGGGCACCTCACCCCATCCTTCGGTAAAACAGAGCTGGGGATTGATAGTGAATGGATGTGAAAATTTTATTTTTTTACTTCCCAGCCATATGAATGGATAGATGAAAAGCCTAGTTTCGAATTTCATTTTTTATTCCCCTACTTCCCAGTCATGATTCCATTTGCAGCTTTTGTGCGACATTCAGCAGTAAATGATCCATATCTAGCTCAGCATGAACTCTTGAATGTGGATAAGAATATGGATACAGCCATAAGCCAAAGATGATAATGTGCCAACATTATGTAGTGACTTTCATCTCACTCCTTCCTGGATAAGAGATCATTCTAACTTATTCTTTTGCTGCATGCTTCATATTGCCATCACACATAGTTCGCCTACCATGTTCCATTGAAAAAAAAAAACAAAAGCTGACAAACTTTCGCTCATGGGCAATGCATTACAAACTCTCTTGTTCCTTATTTCCGACTAATGAGACAAGTAAACCATGCCATTCATTTATTTATATTCAGGGAAAATTAAAAGGTCACTGTATTCAAAGCTTCTTTATTAAACTCTGGGCTTCTGTGCCAGGGTTTGGAGTCACTGTTAGTTAAGAACAGTCTCCTCTCATAACTTATTTTAGTTTCCAGGAAGAACAAGAACTGTAGGAAGATTCACACTTTTCCTTGTCCATCCTGAAATACACATCTTAATGGGAGGCCATTCATTCTAAGTTTAACAATCAAGCCTCAGATCCCTGGCCCTCGCACACTCCAGCTTACCAATGAGACACAGATGCAGTATCCATTTTCTTGTGGTTTCTGATTTTAACAATTGTGGCCCTAGACTATCTAGACATGAACCCAGTGGACCACAATTTGAAGGTCCCCTTTTCCTGCAGTCCATCATTCTCCTTTCTGGGGATAGGGAGGGAGATGGAGGATGTTTGTATAATCAGGCAGTGGAACAGTCCATTTTCACTGGTTCCACTGCATGCAAGTGCCTCTCTCCAGCACTCATCATTATGACCGGTCTTGTACTTATCAGGTTGTTGAGGCTTGTCAGGTCATTGGATCCCATGTTCCAAATCTTAACTGTAAAAAAGTCCAAGTTAGTGATTTTCAAAAAACTATTCCTAAAGCTTAATTAAGTACAGTCAAATCAGAGTTAAAACTGACATCAAACTCCTCAGCTGAAGAGATTCAAATTCAATATCATCATTAACATAAAAAAGGAAGACTACCATCAGCTTGATGTACAATATACAGGTACTATGGTTAATATCATCATTTACAGAAATAAGCAAGATAATCATCAGCTTAGACATGTAGACAGGTACTATGGTTTCTCACCTTCACTAACATTTGAACAGCTAAAATTTAACATGTTCCAAATTAAACTTAACTCTCACTACATTTAGTTATTTTTGTTGCCTCAGGGTGATTTGCAGCTTAGTTGAATCAGCATTTTTTTTCAAACTACCCACAAGGAACAAAGGTTCATTCTGTACAGAGAACTACAATGTTGAAGTGACAGTCATCAAGCAAATAATCCAAAGGTATATAAAGTCATTGTTATAAGTTGGCACATATTACATTTTGCTGTTATTAATCCCTTGAAGCCAGTGATGTAATCTTTATTATCCTTGCTACTGTCTAATGATTTTATTCAGTTATGGAGAGACTGGAGAAACTGGGGTAAAGGAATAGTTTTCATTGCTGTCTTCAATACAAAATAATCTTCCATTAGTTGTATAAACCATTCTAATATTTTTTACAATTCACTGTGCCACACCCTGAACACTTACAAAATCAATAAGAACAAGCTTTTTCTTGCTACTCCCAGATTTCATTCATCTTATGAAAGACCTCTTGTGCCATGTCTGTTAAAGGTCTCATCTAACCCCTCTAGTTCTGGAGTCTATCCTAAGCTGGAGAACATTAATCTAATGACCTTATATTAACTAAAAATGGTCAATGATTCAGTATTATTTTTATTGTAAATCCAGACAGCAAAACTTACCATTCAGTTCCGCCTATCATCAGGTTGTTGAAGCTGGTGCAATCATCAGGATCCACCTGTTAAAACAAATGTTTGCATTTAGTGACTTAGAAAAAAAAAAAATTGTAACAGCATCCAAATGATTGCTCAGTATTAAAAAGCTTGATATGAACATCAGACCTTCAGCTGAAGAGATTCAAATACTTCAATCATCATGGACATAAATACCCTAATGTTTTATATTTTTCCCTATCCTGAAGATGCAGTCTCCCACTTTTCAACCTCTTCTATCAAGTGACTGCCATTTCATTCCTGCTATCTGAATATCTTGCTCAGCTGAGAGATCACTTGTTCTGAATGGTTAACTGAAGGTTACATTTATCCTCTCCATTGTGAAAAATCTAAGTTCTGTATATTTGGAGAGTGAGAATATGTCATCAGGGCAGTTAACACTGATTTATGCAATGCCAATGAAAATGTAATTCAATAAACCATCAGCCCACACTCTAGTTCAGTCACCAACAGCAAAGAAAGTTCAGACACGTTCCACCTTTACTATATGCATCACAGACTGTCCAATACAGGTGCTCATAGTTTTAGATGTGTTAACATGGTACAACTTCTTGCAAACAAATGACACTGTTAACTGGAGGAACCTGGCAAACCACCTGTACAAAAAAAAAAAAAAAAAAAAAAAAAATGGTAACAGCAAGGAGTGAACTAGGATCGTGCTTTCCCCATTTCTAGCTTTAGGAGTACAGTACAGATGGTACTTACGCCAGATGGCATGAGGTCAGCTTCCTCCTGATCATCCCCATATACTGTAGTCATGTGCAGCACAACCTGCAAAAACAATTATATCAGTATATGAACATCTGATGACTAACCATTTTTACCGCTCTTCCATCTTCAAATATAATTATGGCCTCAATTTTATACTTTCAGTCAACACCTTTTGTAATGGAGAACTTTTTTCCAGCAGCAGGTTGTGACCAGCAAATTCCTGATTATTTAAAATCATTACATTTTTTTAACCATATACTGTACATAATTGCTATATGCAACACAACTGCTTCCCAACCCATCACTTGCATTCCCAACTAGATGAATGGATGCTATATTTCAAAAAATTATGCAAGTAATCTTTGAATTACCCTGCTTGAAATACCCGTTTCATCCTTTGCAAAGCTAGGATGTTCAACCAATTGTCTGTTTAACCTGCACAAAGAGGTTATAGTGACTTTTTCCCCACCTGCCCACCAATTCCTTTTGCACTTAACAGCATAATCTGTAATGCTGACCATATTTTTTAATTAAGCAGCAGCCATTATGTACCCTTGACAAACATGAGAAAGAGCCCTTGCAATACAATCCTTTACATAATACTAGGTCTCTTCTCAGATTAAATAAAATCCTCTAGAGCGGGGTCAGTTAAAATGCAAAAAAATCACTTCATGGGGTTTAGGGCTTACACAACCAACAAAACAAGTCAAACTTACCAATAAATTCTTCATATAGTACCCATGTCTGAAAACCAAGGATGGAAAATGAAATTATCACTGCACTGAACAGTTCTTTATTAAACTTAGCGCTTCTGTGCCAATTCCCTGGCCCTTGCACGCTCCAGCTTGGCAATGCGTGAGGCAGACTTTGCACCCAAGATGCCGCCGCCCCAGTTCTTGCGTATCTCATCATAACGATCGTTGTAGTTGGTCTTGATAGATTCAATCAGCTTGTTGAGGGCTGTGCGATCATTAGGTTCCACCTGTTTGAAAGAAAGGATGCAAAATGGAAGGTTTGAATTAGTAAACTGTGAAAAATATTATTCCAAAGGTCATTACATAGCATTAATTCAGTATTAAAAAGCTCGATTTTGTGAACATCAGACTTCAGTTGAAGAGATTCAAACATTTTTACTCATCATGTTAAAATATCATATATGGCTTAATCCTTGACAAATATATACTTATACTGTACAACACTTACATCAGTGATGGCAATGCAGGAAGTCTTCTTCCTCCTGACAACCATCCCCATACGTGACTTGTTCTTCACAATGCAGTAGGGCACTCCCATCTTGCGGCACAAAGATGGCACGAACAGCACAACCTGAAATACATATTATATGTGTACTGGCCAAAAAGATATTCAACCTGTTTCTGCCCAGTGTCTTCATTACAGGATGGAACTGGGCATATTCAAAAGTTAAGAGAAAACTGGGGTGGGGACCTATGAGCTACGCAACCGAGCCAACAGGGGGAGGGGGGGAGGGCGGTACACTTAGTACCCACATGACAACATCCCTCGAACAAGAACTCCGGGGGCTAAAGGGTTAAACGCTGACAAATATATCAGTTTCTTTAACCCGTTTCCATCCAGTGTCCTCAATACAGGACGGAACTGGGCATTTTCAAAAGTTAACAGAAGGGAACCCCGGGGTGGGGACCTATGAGCTTCGCAACTATGAGCTGAAAGGCAGAGTGGTATGCTTAGTACCCATCCGGCAAAATCCCTCGCACAGGAACTCTGGGAGCTAATGGGTTAAGAACAGTGGCCTTCCACCTCCAAAAACAAGGCCTCAACATCTGTACTGTTCATCAGTACTGGTATCATCTTAATTCCAGATTATACCTGCACAGAAGTCCACGGATTCATTAAGCCATTCGTAACTGATAAAAGTCCTTGTAGCAGTTTACTTTATCCAGCAATTCTTGACACCTAAGCAATTCCCAAAAGCCTACTCTAGAACTATATATACAGGCAAAATTGTATATTTAGGATGTGCTCCAAAATAACTTGTCCCTCCATGCAGTGGGTTAATGCAAATGAAGGCAACCAACAGACCTACTTTACAAGCAGCAATGAAACTACTGTATCCAGTTCTGTGTAACTTGCAAACTGAACAGCAAAAACATCAACTACAAAAAACAACTATTATAAGAATTTGTCATATGAACACCAATAAATCCTTCATCCCTCACCTCAATTGGGTCAACATCACTTGCAATGCACACCAGCCTGGCCTTCTTTTGCTCTACCAGGGTTGTGACGGTGTTGACCCCCTGCCTCACACACACCTTCTTCTTGGTCGGAACATCAGGTTTGCCCTGAGCCCTGGCCTTAGCTCGCTTCCTCAGGCGCTCCTTCCTGGCGGCCTTGCTCTCAGGACGATACTTGTCGAGCAGGCGGAAAAGCTCAGTGGCTGTGGAATAAATATCTTTCAAACCTCTGATCAGGACATATCTTATTCACATTACATTTTACATCACATCAGTTAGACTTAAGGTGGTAGTTATTTTATCAGCAGTCTACCTCTGATAGCAACTATAGTCATCATAATTTCTATGCACTTTCAGTAAATACTTAACAATAATTACTACCTTCATAAATAGCCCTGCACCATCTAAATTAATAGATCTAAGGGCTGTAGTTGCACCCAGCACCACCTCTACTTGTTTGAGGCCTATGGGTGTCTAACAAGGAAACCCAGTATCTAAGAGGCCAAGTTGTTGTACAGGTCCACCTCAAAAATCCATGGTGATACATAAACCCCTTCACAACAATGACATTTTTCACTTTGCTCAAGCTACCACCAGATGATTTTTGTTAGTTTACAGGATGTGTCTGGCAATGTGGAGTCAGTGAAGGGTTCCACTACAATTCTCCCTCAAAACTTAAAATCATCTGAAAGTGGCGTGAAAAAAAGGGAAAGTTCTCTAGTTGGAAGGGGTGAACAACACTGAACTGGCACAAGTAGAAATCAATGGGATCCTTTTGCCTTTTAATAGCTTTTAACACCCAGCACTACCTCCCCTTGCACAGAGGTCTATGGGTGTACAACCAGACAAAATCATCGCTGCCAAAGGGTCAGTCCTCGGCAATCCCAGGGAGGAGCAAGGTGAGGAGCATGTTGGTACCTTTCTGGCGGTCTAGGGTCTGCTTGAACTGATGAATGGGAGGGGGAACCTTAAGCCTCTGCTGCAGCACAGCCTTTTGGCGCTGCAGACGCACATACTTGGGCCATCTCATGAAGCGGCTAAGATCTCTCTTGGGTTGGATGTCTCCACCTGAAGAACGACATTGTGAGTTCCTTTCCGAGACCAGAACTGACATAGGTAATATTTTACACCATAACAACTGGCAATACATTTACACTCCTCTGATGAGGAGACAAATATTACGGGCCATACTGTGTTCATTCAAATTCAGAAAACTATACAGTTCAATGTAGCCTACCACAGCTTATGCTCCATATCAAGATATATCCTATTAAATCGATCAACTATGCATCAGTCAACTGCTCTGCAAGTCCTTACTGCTCAACCTTCATAATACAGGTAATGGTAGGTAGGTTAAAATATGCCAAAAAAAAAAAAATAAGAACTAATTTGTTCATTAATCCATCAAAGTAAATGAATTCAGAAATTCCAGAGCCTAGCAATACACTGTCAATACTTTTCTTTTCCTCAGACTTTCTGTACTTAACTATACAGAAATAAACCAATGCAGAAACTAAAGTGAAAATAATACAAGTCAACAGTTTCCCTTACCAATGCCAAAGTTCCTGGGTCGCTTCTCAAACAGTGGGTTCACCACTTTCTTTGGGGGAGGTGGTTTCTTTGTGACAAGGGGGGCTGCTGCAACCTTCTTCCCCTTTCCCTTTACTTTCCCTTTCCCCTTTGGCTGGAAACAAAAAATTAAATTAACTTCACTATTAACACAAAATCCTTACTAGTTAGGAATATGTTCCAAACTGTTCTCCAAAATTTGACACAGCAAACTGGGGGTCACTACCTGACAGGTTTAATATCTAGGACTGGATACCTAATAGAAAGCTTGCCTTTTTTAACCATTAAAGTTTAAAAACCAAGCATTAAAAAGACAAATGAGGACTCACTGTACTATATACAGTACCAAAGTAACAAATTATTGTATGTGGAATATGTTGTACTGTGTATGGTTTTACCCCCAGATAATTGCCCAGTATGAGCTGCTGGAAGTCATGGAATATACACAGTTCCGTCCACACCCGGGTGTTAGCCCAGGGGACTGGGTTAATCTATGATGCACGACACGGGTCACTGCACACAACAGTCCCAAAGTCGTCAAAGTGAACATGCCGGCTAGTGCCAGATGACACTTAACATCAGTAAAAAGTTAATTTCTTCAGGGTGGTGCTTCATGGGATATTTTTTCATGATACTGTATGATACATGACAATTTTAACCAATTTCTGACAATCTACAAACAGTAAAACCATATTACTCTGACATTTGTTAAGTTCATCCACAACCATCAAGGTCTTGGGGCATGCAGTACATTCACTGCTTTTATCATCCATATCAAAGCAAAATATACAGTTACACTATCCAGTTGTCTATACATTCCTTACACTTACTGCTCTCGTCTTACCCGAGTAGTATCGTCATATTCCTAATAAAAGCTGCACAGCATTAGTCGACCAACCTATTAGTAGTAGTAGTAGTAGCAGTTGTTCCCTAGGCAGTCTGGCCGAACAGCCCAGAGTCCCTAAGAAAGGCCATGGCAGAGACCGGGCTTTCCCACAGAGCTCTCAAGGAGTGTATGTTGTGTTGTTGGCGTAGGTGATTGTGTGCAATGCAGTCTTCTATGATGTGCTTAATAGTATGAGGTGCTGTGTTACATCCTGGACAGGCGTCAGCGACAGAGTCATCCAGCCTCTTCTGATAAATTAAGAAGGCTGAATGATGCCCACATCTCAACCTGCCCAGGTGGACCCTGTCCTCACGGGGGAGATAGCGTTCGGAAGGATGGGTATCTGGAGGCCGTGCATGCAGCTGTGTGTTGTCTTTGAGTGACTCAATGGAACGGCGGGTGATCTGAGTATGAATATGCTTCTGGAAGCTGGTCAAAGGCGGGCAGGGGGGAAGAGATGATAGTATTTGTGTATGATATCGTGTGCTGGGTGTTGTTTTGATGTTCCTTGGTGTGTGTGGATGTGCTGCCATGTGGTGTAGTGGATGTTGTGGGTTTGTGGAGGCTGCAGCGAGAATTTGGGTGCCTCTCATGTCTACATGATCCTTGACTTTGAGGACTTTGGTTTCTTGGTGTAGGTGGTCTGTAGGTGTAGTAGCTGTGCAGCCTGTGATTATTTTTAGGGCCTTGTTTTGTATGGTCTGAAAAGTGTTATAGTGTGTTTTAGTGAGGACCAACCTATTAGTTATCCGACCTTCTTGGATTCTAGTTACAAGTCTGGAAACAGCATAGTACAGTGAAAAACCTGCCCATGTAAACTCGATTCCAAGTACACCAGAAAAGGCCCTAAAACAAGGGCTACACGTCATTTGCTGCTCATTGGTGCTGGCTACCAAACCATGGGTGCATTTCACACCTGACTACCGTACCACGTGGTTCTCATGACCAATACTATGAACATCTTCCTACCCTATGGTCACAGCCATAAGTTACAGAAACATAATCTGTACCTTTCATTATCCATTACTAACGATATGCCCACTCCTCAAAATTAACACCGGACGTAACACACTCTACTAACCTTCTTTTGAACCATGTTGCTGGTCAAAGCTCACTTCCACGAGAAAAACTAAGGAGCTACAAATCCACGTCCACACTCCCTGAGCAGGACACGTGAAAGGACGAGGTAGTGTGGCCGTGGGTGCGTCTGCGCTCTGGGTGCCGATGGTAGAGTTGCCAATAATAGGGGCAGTACACAATCCTTCACAAATTAATAAAAATTCTGCTAATAAACTCCAGGTTACAGCAAAAGTATGCATAAAATTTATATTAATAATTAAAATCTGAAGTTGCATGGCTATAAATATATATTAATCCGGTCCCAAAAGCACTAAATTGGCATCCTCATGGAAACATCGATCTCCCCAAGGAATCCACATCGACAATTTATGTTAATGTTTTCCTTCAATCTTCACTAACTGTAAGAATAATAAAATAATAGTAATACTTTTCATCAAGTGTCAAGGTTACTTTCAGGACAAAAGACTGAGCCACGTCTGGGGCAGATGATTCTTCGAGGAAATTGGCGCCTGATTCAAAACTGACTTGGCTACATATTCCTTCCAAATACATTACTGTACACAGTGCTGTACCTTGTCACTGCTTTGTTTCTTTACTGTATTACAAACTATGTACATGTTGTTCCAGGGATTTTCTAATCTGCAGATATTTAGTATGGCTATAAATTTCCAAGAAACCTATCAGATTTCTTGCTAATTTTCCTTCAGAAAATAAATACTGTACTAGGATGGCGTTATACAGGAATAATGTGCACATAGAACATTTCCTCAACTAAAATGCTTGTGGAGTGAAAACTTTAAGCAAATGACTCAACTCTGCCCTCCCTCCCAAGTTTTTGTATTGTTACAGGGGCAGGTCCAGCACATAGTTCAGTATGGGTGGGGTTGGGGGCAGGCGATCCAGTATTTTTTTTACCAACTACAGGACATCATCAGTAGGTTCAAATTCATACAAGAAAAAACTAGAAAACACATATAACCTATACTTTTCAATAAAGATTGTAGATGGTGGCAACCATTATTCACTCACTTGATGTAATGTACTGCTACCTACTTTTGCTCTTATCATTCTTTTTCTCTTTCTGCCTTCTTTTCTTCCTATTTCTCCCATCCTTCTTGTTGCTTTCTATTTCTTTTCTTCCCATTTCAGGTGATGCTTCACTGAGGGATAGGCTTAACAGTTTCCTGTAACCCAAGGCACTGTATATCTTTTTCCCAAGTTGAAGAAAGCTGCTAGGAGATGAATAAAATGAAAACCAAATCCCTTGGCTGAGTGCATCAATGCCTGACAATTTTACTCACCACAGGGAAACCTCGTGCCATTCTAGGGTTAAAGAACATTATTGAGGATCTACTTTATATCCCCACAACCCTTCCAACAATGAGCAGGAATTCATCCTCATCATCATCATCATCATTCTGACCTGTTTTTCAAACCAAACAATGGGGTCAGGATGAGCAGGAAAACGCATTTTAATTAATGAAACTCATATTTATTTTACATAAATATCAAATTCAATTCAACGTACCCATTACATGGGCTAAAGGTGAGGTAGGCTTTCCAGTAGTTTGACACAGCACACAATACAACAGTTCATTAAAAAAGTTATATGAATCTATATACAGTATACTGTACAAGAGTTGCATCATCATTTCAACAAGAATAAGAAAACACAGTACAGTACATTATTCCGCTGCATAAAGGAGTTCAGTAACAATAAAATAAAAAAAATCTTATACAGTAAGTCCTCATCGTATGCTGGTGAGGTCATTGCCCACGGTGTTTACCATAAGTGAAACATGATATTCTGTTAACAGTAGATAATTTTGAATGCTTTTAGGCATACAGACTCACAAAAAAAATTTCAGCATTTTATCTCTGACCATATCTAAAAATGCTGCATATACCTTATTAAGCCCATCGGTCTGGTAACTTTTCATTTCATTTTTGAAGCTACAGTGCATGATGAAACCTTTTGGCCTATCAGATGAAGCCATGATTCCGTGGACTTGAACGATGAGTGAATGGAAGCGTGTCCCATTTGAACTGGGCGCTGTTACTCCTCACCCCACCCTAGGGTGGGAAAGGAGGTCTGGATGATGATGATGATTTTGCTGCCACCAGACAACTTTTATACAACTTTGCTTAACTCTCTTGTAGTGGAGTAAAGGAAGACTACCTAACCTCTCCAGTTTAAAAAGTCTCTTCCAAGCTGAATAAAACTCTCAGGATATTGCAAAAATTAAATACACAATACATCATTGGAGTCAAAGAGTTAAGTGAGGGGTGATTGCATGCATGCATGCATGCATGCACACACACACAGACACACAGAAACACACAATACTTTATATAAAAAAAGAACTAAGCATTAAATTGATCAAAAGTTTTTCTGAATACCTGTACAGTACTTGTTTGCTACAATATCTTATCTAGGCCAACTACAGCCTGACTGAGTTAAACTGGATTGCAAGTTATAAAGGGAAGACATAAAAACAAAAGCATACTCTGGAATTTTGTAATCTGAATCAGTTTGGATGTTTACTGGAAAAATTTACTTTGCCAGAAAAATAAAACAGCCAATGGCAAATGTACAATGTACACAACAGCACTGTACAACCAGAAAATATGGAAATATTGCTGGGGCAGTATACTTCTTTTATAAATAAGGATTTTATGAAAGAAATTAACTTTTAAGAAAAGCATTCTTAACCCTTGATGCATCAGGTTACTTGGTGAATTTACAACCAGCTCTGGTTCATCTTAAGACATAAATGCACATAAGTTTAAAAACTTTACATAGAAACCTGGTTTCCCCAGTTAAGCTACAAAATTTGAGCTATAGAGTGTCTGTTCTTACCTGACGAAGATCCATAACCCCTTTCACTTTCACTGATTGCCAAATATACTGTAGTCAGATTGGAGGGTTGACTGGATAGTAACAAAGGAGACTCATTCCTACCTCAAAACTGAGTCTCGTCAAAAATCACGCAACCCAATTTACCGGAAGCACAGCATTCAAGTTGTAGGAGCAGCCCAGTTCTGTCAGGTGACAACAGATCAACGAAAGGGTATAGTACATTCTGAGTTAATGATGATCTACTGTGTCTAACTGCTACCTCACTGACAGCTTTGTGTTGATTTAATATTCAGCTAAAAATAAATATTAGAAAGTAACAATATTAACAGCATACTGAAAAGTCTCATACACAACTCTCTAATTTTCTTGGTACTTTTTATCTGTAGGCATATTTCTGGCATATCTTACATTATTACTATGCAGTACTTGGATGATTTTAGTATTTTCTCTATACTACCACCTCTGATAAATGTCACCATCATCAGTATGTAACATTCAAGTATAAAGGGCAAATTCTAGAAGAGTTCCCTATCACATGATGAAAAGTTTATGGCATGGATTAAGTAAGCCAAATGGTTTCCTTTACACCACGAAACCATTTACTACACTGGGTGGTAACCATATAACCAAATTATGGCACCTGGTGGTTTAGTGGGTAAGTAAGGTGCTCCAACCGGACTGAGCTTGTGTTGGTTTACTTCCAAAGGGTGGTTGGGGTTTACTGCTCACATATTGCCACTCAGGGATGAATGAAGCTGGTCACTCTCATCTTAAATGTCAGGGCCAACTTGCCTAGCCCCAGGCTCCTATGCTCTTCATGGGGTACCACAGGATTAGATGATGTATGTATGTTACTTCTTTATAACATCCAGATCAGAAAAAGCACAAAGGTTTGGCACTGATGTTCTGGTGCAGCACTACGGTACTGTATTAATGAATTGACAGCCATGTTGTTATTTCAGTGTTTTGAGTCCCATACTAGAACTGCTGCTTTTGGGAAGCAATGATCATTATTACTGTTATCATTATTATTACTATTACTGTATTATTATTATCATTATTATTTTTATTATTATTATTACTATTACTGTATACCAAGCACAGGGCATAAGAATGTTGTTATCATGTTAGATCCCATTAGGGATGACGTTCGAAAATAAATATTGTATAGCTAGTCAAAAAAAAAGAAAAAAAAAAAAAAAGTGTGTCCTGCGAATATTTCTGAATATAAAGACTGGACCTCTGTCTGAGATAGTCGAGCACCCCTGTGAAGAAACATGAGAAGTGGCTATATATAAATAAAACATGTGAGCATATTTATGTTATAACTTGTACATACAGTATTCCAGAAATAACCTACATAACACACACATTCTACCCTGATTAATTATCACACAAATAATTCTTACAATAAACATTTTGATTTTATGCAGAAGCACAAGTTATAAGTGAAGCTTTTTGTCAAGCACTTCAAAGCAGAGGACAGTATTAAATGTGGCACCATAACATTAACCCTTGTGCTCTATTTCATATTAACTTCTTCAATCCAATGACATTATGTATTATAAAGTATTATTCTCACTATCTTCAGGCAATCTTATACAGTTCTGCAGAGCTCCTTATTAAGACCATAACTGATCCCTCAGCTTCAAAAAGTCTATGCTGAAGTAAATATAAATGAGTGAGAGAGCAAGAATAAAATTAAATATATGTCGCTGGAATGAAGGAGTTACGAGTACAGTAGTTAAGCTATGAAATATTATTACAAACTGTATCACTGTTTAGGCCTTTCACTTCAACCATATATGCTAATTTTATTCTCACTTCCACCAGATAATTTAATGCAGCTTAGGAGAGATTTCATGAACTGGATGGGTAGTCTTCATTAACCCCTTCAGTGCTTGAGATGGATACCTTCACATTGTGGCACTGATAAAACTGAGCTATCTCGTTACGACATCCCTCAACTCCCTCCCTATCCCCCAAAAGTGGATGGTGGACCGCAAAAGTGAATTTCAACTTGCAGCCCATTTATGTTCAGATGACACTGGGACCACAAAAAAAACATTAACCCATTCAATAGGAGAGATTTGTCTAAATCTGAGTGAAACCATCTGGTGGTAGCAATATGCCATTACAGTGAAAACATTAAAACAAGAAAAATATCAATTACACTACAAGTTTCACAAACAGACCAGCAACAGGCACTTCAGTGATCATGGAAAAGCAAGAGCTGTGCTTTATTTTAGGAATGTTCTAAATGAGTATGGTACAGCAAACAACATAACTGCACTGAATCACAAAATGCATTGCACAACAGTAAAAAGTAAAATAAAATAAAATAAAACATAAAAGCGCAACTGTAATTTCTAAGTACCTCATGTCATAATATCTTCTGCATAGCTGAAATGTGTTATAGATTAAAAAAAAAAAAAATTGTACAGTAAATAAACAAAAATGACTGAACCATGTGCAACATGGGTTAATATTAAAAATCAATAACAAACAGTACAGCAATGGAAATGCATACAAATATGAGCATTCAGTGTTTACACAGGTCCTGTGCACTGCCACGATTTGTACAATAAGCAAGTACAAACAGGACACACCCAGATATCACAGATAACATTACATGTCAATATGTACAAGTCAAAGGACACACACAGAGAAAATGTACAGCAGGGTTACACATATTTACACAGAGCAATATATGTACAGCATCATGCATATCCCTTGAGTACTGATCATTTGTGAGAAGTAAAATTGAACAAGGAAGTGATATCATGAAGTCCATTAATTTTTTAATAGACTTCATGACATCATTTAAAAGCTCAACTGTACTGCATGTGTATTTACGACTTAACCTTAGATCACACTGGCTTACATGCCTAAGGGACGGCTCACATGTGATCTAGCAATGTAAAGTAACACTACGGAATGTATTCTTAAGCTAGATCAATAAGAGAGGCTGTCTGTTCAGATTTTGTATGTAGGGGGATAATATACAGTACTTCATTCATTCTAACTTGGTGGAGATTGTTATCCTTTTGCAGCATATGTGCTGTTGCTCGATAGCAAAATAAGACATACTATGACCCAGTATCTTTGCCATGGTACTTTTGTAAGACTAGCACCATATTTCAGTATTAGTTTCTTTTTAGCAGAGATGTATTCAACGTGGAAACATGGCAATTTCATGCCTAGTTAGTGATATTCTACTGATATCAGTACATGTTGCATCATAACTGATGTGGTATTAACTCCTTTAAAACCAGGACGTATATTCTATTTTATTCTTGTCATCGTCAGACAATTCTACTTAACATACCGTAGGTCTGTTTTAATTACAAAGTGTATTAACTTCTTCAGTCCTGGTATGTCCTCTACAGTTTATTCATTATGCTACCATATGATTTTATTCAGTTCACGATAGGCCTCATATACTGAAGAAACTTACTGAGTATATCTAACCCCTTTATGTCAAATAGTCTACCCTACTCTACATATCATCATCAGGAAATGGCAATAATTTCATTCAGATTCAGGGAAACTTTTTAATTGGGAGGGGATAGATTTAGACAATACAGTATATCTCTTCACTACTAAAGTGCCTTCCTAAGCTTAACAGATCATCTGGAGATAATGCATCACCTTCCAAAAATATTAAAGACTTCAGTCTAGTGACATATTTTTTTTCTCCCACCTATCTCCTGATGACTGTATTCAGCCAAGGAGATTTTATTTTTTGGTGGACAAGACTGAGAGAGTTCTCATTAACCCCCTGCAATACAAGAAGGCTTTCCTAAGTTAAATGAAATCATCTAAGGTTAGTAAGAACATAATATTAAAATACAGTATGTCACCAGGATGCAGAAAAAAAAACTTCTCATAACTTTTTTGCTGTGTACTTCATAATGCTATCACATGAAAATGTTAAAGTACAGTACTATTTTCTACTGCCACAGCCAGAAGTGAAGTGAGAGGGAACTTTTGCTCATAAAAGTACATCATCCATTCATTTCTGTCCACTGTCAATTCTTTTGCTAACTCAGCTTCTACCTCTTGCTTACTCAAACATTACTTAAAAAAAAAAATAAATAATAATAATAATAATAATCCTTTCAAACTATTCATCATCATCATTATCATTCTGCTCTCTTTTTCCCACCTAGATGTGGGGTGAGGATGGGTCCAAAAAGCAGAAATATAGACATGAGAGAGGGAGAATTTATTAACAGCATGCCCAACAAAATGAGCCACACACTTATTCAGTCACCATTCAGGCCCCCAGAATCCTCTTATGATCTAGCTACACTAAACTGACGTATGTTATCTGGTGTCACAGTGCAGAAGGCAGGGATGGAAAGATGAGGCTGATGCATGGCCAGAGCGACCCCAAGGGAGAGGCCGTCCATCGGTCCACTCGTTGCGGCGGTAGTCATAAATCTCCACCGAGGACAAGAATTGATTCCCATCATACCCACCTGGTAAGGGGTGAGAAAGAATGACTGTAAACTTTAAATTCGTCTGGACTACGCTATTTGTTATAAAATAGTCAGTGAAGCTCAAGACCAAACATGAGGTGGAAGAATAGGGTGGAGAGGTACTGGTATATAAATGAAGGTGGCATGAGTTGGAAGTAAGGCAGCCTGACAGTAGAGGACTGGGTGAATTGAAGGTAATTTATTTGTGACTACCCCTCCAGCATTAAATCACCTGGCTATAAATTAACAGAGAGACAGTCAGTCCTTTCTCTTATAGTCTAGGAAGTGTACTGGCAAAAAATGTTACTAGCTACACATAATAAAACAGGTAGATTATATACTGCAGTCTTAAACTCAGTAAGGGATGAGAAGGGGTGACTGCTAGTAGGTTTTACTTTTGTTTAGACTACATTATTTACAATACAGTACAGTCAACTTATGTTTATACTGTATTACCTTATATATAATACAGTACAGATGATTCCTATAAGAATGTATTGAGGCAAGCTGTTGGTATATATATAGTCAAAAGATAATTTTTAAATCCTCACCCATAACGAAGATTTTGCCGTCCCACACTGAGACTGTCATGGCTGACCGTGGTGTCTTGATGGGGGCCACGGGAGTCCATTGGTCCGCCTCTGTGTCATACCGCTCCACCGAACACAGTTGGTGCTGCCCATCAAAGCCCCCGATCACATATATACTGTTCCCTAGTGCACATACCCCTGCACCACTCCGTGGGACCTTTATTGGCGCCACAAATGTCCACTGATCATTTTCTGGGTGATAGCACTCAACAGAGCTCAAACGTTCATCACCATTGAACCCCCCAACTGCATACATTAGTCTGTTCACCACTGCCACCCCAACTCCCATCCTCGCCTTAGCCATGGGTTGGACTAATGTCCACTGATCGTCCTCAGGCTCATATTTTTCTACCGAGTTATGAAAGGACATCCCATTTGATCCTCCAACGGCGTACAACTGACCGTCTAGAATCGCCACACCTAACCGATTGCGAGGGTGGTTCATTCTGGCCCGTTGCCGCCAGGAGTTCATTAGCGGGTTGAATGAGTCGACCCAATTGCTGTCATGGTAGTTGCCATTGGGGAGAATGTTGCGGCCTCCCACTGCATAGAAGATCCCTCGCAAGTATGCTGCACCCAGTCCAGATCTGTGGTGAGATAAAACTGTATTATAGTCAGTTTGTTTTTGCATGAAATATCTGAGCCACTCCCACAGCTAAATCACAAAGTTGTGGTTGCATGAAATTTGATGAGACTTGGTTATGAGGTGGGAACTGATCTCTCTCCAAACTGACTATACCTGACACCAACTGAGCTAAAAGGAGGTGGGGATGTTCATCATGTTAGAATGAACGTGCTACACCAGTACAACCAGTTTTCACCTACCTAACCCCTTGAATCTGCTGATGAACCAATATTTTAAATTTCATTCTTGCTATCTCCATATGATTCTACTCAGCTCGGGATATTTCTGAAAAGGGTTTATGTATATAGCCTTCGTAAACCGCTACTGAACAAGAAATTTCCCTAATGTGAATGAAATCGAGTGAATGTACCAAGAACAAACCAATATAATATTAATGGACTGAACGGATTAAAGTCTACAGTGTGTGCAGGCAAAATCCTACTTTAACTGATACAATTTTGGAACATGCATAAGGCTCAATTCAGAGAGATGAAAAGCATTAAAAAAAAAAAAAAAATCATAGCTTAATACAACTTCATGATGACTGAGGAGCAACATTAGGTGAGAAAAAGGTGTTAATCCATCAATTTACAAATGCTGGTCTAGATAATTTAAGAGCAGGTGATCAGTCTGTTTCCCTTGGTGACATTACATGACTGGGGCTAGAACTAATAGAAGGCTGCAACCCCAGCTGGGGTATTCTAAGCAATACACTGCCAGGAAAGTATACGTATATTAGTTTTGTTATCACAGTAACTGCAATTGGTTGACTAGTAAACAACAACCACACATTTTGATAAGAGATGAATGATAATGAATTATGCAGGTGGTGGGTGGTTTGCTAATATCAACCCTGTGGTATACAGCAATATTCACAATTTTGTGATAGATACTGGTACACTGTGTGGCTGTAGGATACAAAAACACCTACAGTACAAGTATTTATGTATCCAGGAATGAGTATTAATAACCCATGGTACTTCTAATGCCATACCCTGAAATAACCTCATAATACTGGTCAGACTATAATATTACTTAAGCATTTCCTCTACATCTAGAAAGGCTGGTAGTTAAAGCTTGTGTCCCAGAAACTTTAGACACCAACTGTATAGGCAAAAATATTGTATCACATATTTTTACCCACAACTGTTAGTGTCAACATGATTAAACTGGCAAATAAACTTAACTGGTAGCAGTAGAATTCCATTAAGGAATTCATCTTTAATTAACTGAAGAACTAACAGTAAAAGAGGATGTCAGGATGCCTGTAATATGACTGCCTGTACTATGATAAGAGTGAAATGTGATTACAGGTCTGGTAACAAGCCACATACTCATCACTTAGGCAGGGAACATAGTCACAAGTAAAAAGGAATAAAATCGAAGGTGTGACTTGTTCCCTACTAAAACTCATTTGGTCAAACAATAGTAGAGTAAAATGAATAAATAAATAAATCACCGGAGTGTCAGGGTTATATAAAAACTACCCGTCCAGTAGTCTGACAGAAAGGCCCAAACTCCTTTATAGTGCCAGCACAGCAGAGATAGAGATAGAGACAAGTGTAAACCCATCTACACTTTCTATACAGAAGCAAGATACAAAGATGTAAGTCCCTTTAGATTACCTGGCCACTGGTAATCTTGATAGCTGACTCCAATGGCACTCGTCCACGTCATAACATTCAAGCGTGTCAAGTGACTGCCGATTGCTGTAGCCACCCACGAGGTAGATAACACACGGTGCATTGGGTGTCCGCTCCTTTTGCAGCGGTGGCTTGTGTAGTGTTAAGTCCTGGGGTGGAAGGCATATGGGGTTAACAGAGGTCAACAGCATTATCATCATCTGAACTCCATATCTTACTTATAAGAAGTAGGCTGGCATAATGACAGAGATTGATTCACTCAAATAAATGGAAACTTATCATCAGGCACCAAAGGATCATGGTCGCATGAGTCATACAACAAAAAACAATTCCATAGGTTTCTTCAGAGCAAAATAAAACAGTTGGGAGACTGAAGAGAAGAGTAGCCCCTTAACTATGATGACATGTTTTGTATTTCATTCTTGTTACCAACAAAGTTTTATTCACATTAAGAAGGACCTCTTAAAGAAAAGGAGTTAATAAAGCGACAGCTAAATCCTTTAGTTTGAAAAGTCTCTCCAAAACTGAAAAAATCATCAATTGCAGAATATGATTAAGAATACACCAGAAACAACCCACCTGGAATATCTTGGCAAGGTATTCCCTACAAGCAGGTGCCTTCTTCAGCAGCTGACAGTTCTTCATCTGCTCTGTCAAGAACCGTGGTGATAGGTATTGGCATCTGAAAATTAGTAACATTTACCTTTTAATGTTCAATGCTGCTGTGGTACAGAATCACAAAGCAATGGCAGAGTGACTTGAAGAGTAATGGCTATCATGAATCAAGTATGCTAAACATTGTACATAACTTGCAGGAAGATAAGAGAAATAAATTATCTTGCCCTGAGCTACCTCTAACCATTAACATATTTCAGTAACATTTTGCACCAATCATTTGCTTTATATGACAACCATGTTTTGACCCGTGAGAATTAAGGGGGTGGTGGGTTATAAATATGAAAGGTGAATTAATTTGTCTCCAACTCACTCTATAGCATGATGCCTTCATCCAGGAAGAGGTGGCCACAAACAAATTGCCTAAACATCACCCAGCCCTCTTTCCAAATCATACCTCTCTCTCATAGTCCTCTCTACCCTACCCCTCCATCTCATTCCACTAGTGAAGGTTTTCAAAGCTTGAATATGTTCACCTAGTAACAATATAATGAGAATTACATCATTAAAAAGAATGAGTTACCCCTTTAGGTGCACTGTATCATATTTCAGCTAATATCAGATGATTCCAACATGTTTAAAAGACATCTAGGGAACAACAAATGCTCAGAACTATCACCAATGTTCACAACTATCAGTATTTATTTTCTGGATTGAAATAAAGAGCCTGCATTCTTTCAGCTTACAAGGAAGAATTTTATTCAGCATGTAAAACTCACTGCAGTCAGAGGGTTAATTATTTCTTATGTGATCCCTCACCTGACCGCCTGAAGGATGTGCTCCATCTTGGGTTGTCGGGTGTCCTCATCGTGCATCACCCACTTGAGCACAGCATTGTACACGTCCTTCTCATCAGGCACATTCAGTTCATCTCGCTGGATCAGATTAAGGAGCTGACAAGAGTTCAACTGAAGGAACTCTTCCTCCATTGATACCTGAGGAAAAAAGAAGCACAATACTGCATAGGCTATGCACAAACATCTCTTTACATTATATCAAAAGGGTTAGGGCCTCTCTTCACTGAGGCCTTACTCATGACATATTTTGATGCAAATATGTCCCCTATATACATTATATCTATCTGTAAGAGAGAGTTTGTTCAGAATATGACTCATTGGTACAGAGTATTTTTCTTCCAGTTTATCCAAGCCTACATGATCAGACAAGCACTGTCAGAATATTTCTGATTCAACTTCAGTGTGAACAGGCTAACTGATAGAGCTACTTTCATGAATATTTCAATATATGAGATAAAAGGGCCAGCATCAATTCTGTAATAATTTGGGGGTTATTGTACTGGTAAAGGAAACTTGCTTTTATTAAACTGATAATGAAAATTCATTTCTGGATGAACTAATACAAGGAGTAGAGCACTTACTTCAGTTATTTACTTAGTGCATCAAAGTTCGTAGTTTTTTGCATTCTGACAGTTCAAATGGGTAAATTATACTGTAAATACAAATGGAAAAGCTGTTTGTTGTGAAGTTAGGACAATTTCTCTACATCTGAACATAATACAGTACTGTACTTCCATTTATATTTGTCAAAAGATTTGTTAACTATTTGTGCTTCTGCTATACATACTTTGTAGGATCTCTAATGCACTCACCTCAGAGAAGTGTTGTTCAATAAATGTGTTGGCCTTGCGGTAGAGATCCATACAGCCATGTTGCTGAGCAAAACTGGCAATGCCAATTGCATTGCCAGCCTCAAGCTGCTGCTCCAGGAAGGTGCAACATGCATCAATTACATGGTTCATCTGCAGGACACAATATTACATTAACACTTACGCTAAACAATATCTGCTTTGTACTGTATTTTGGCTGATGACAGATGATTTTACCATACAGGAATTTCCATCTAGTGTATATTTCTCACATGGTTACAACAATATCTTTCTGCCCATTGACTTCTTGCATCATCATCATCATCATCATCATCATTCTGTCTCTTTTTCCCACCTACAGTAAGGATGATGGCATGTGGTAAAGTCCATAAAACAAGGTGAGAGAGAGCATAAAATGGGGAGAACTATCAACACCATGTTCAGCAGTCCTTACTATCTGCACATAATTGGGGGGCATTTTTTTTATACGTACACTTTGTATTACCCACCAGACGACAAATTACAGCAATTCCAAATAAAGCAATCAGACAGAGTATAATGATTCACATAACAGCTTGGCAAAGTTGTGATGCCACTGACCTGTAGCATGGTGGCAGCGGGAAGAAGCTGACATACGAGCATCTCATTAATGACAATCTCGCCAGTGTACATGAAGCACAGCAGGTGGGCCAGTACTGTTGGACACACACCCTGCAGCTTCACCGTATCCATCTCGCACTCCCGCAGTCCCCCCGTGAACATAGCCTGTACAAAAAACGACAATAATAGCTGATTACTGAACATATTACCTCCATTGACATGATGGGACACAAGGTTACACTACCATATGCCAGTACACTTAACCTCTATGTACTATTATTCTCCTGATCAAACTGTAAACTATGCTATTTATGCTTCCTAATAAGTCTCTATTCTCAGCAAACTTGAGTCCATAAAAAGGACCCTTAGAGATCTCTGCCTTCAATTATCCATGACTGGGATTTTGCACTGCTGATACTCAAATAATTTACAATTTCAATCACTTATAAGCATAATCAACACTACAGTACCACCCATATTCTCCAATTCAAGTAAAGCTATTGTTGTTACTGTTACTATTATTATTATTAAAATTCTCTCCTTCATTCTTTCCTCTTCCTTCTGCCTATGGGTGACTTTACACTCCCTCTTCTGTCTTTTTTCCCTTCATTCTTTCCTCTTCCTTCTGCCTATGGGTGACTCTACACTGAATGATGAGCCAAATAATTTCCTGTACACCAAGAAACCATTTACTACACTAGGTAGTATCCATATAACTGAATTATGGCACCTGGTGGTCAAGTGGGTAAATAAGGCACTCCAATTGGACTGAGCCTGTGTAGGCTTATATCCAAGGGGTGGTTGGAGTTTATTGCTCAATTGATGACACTCAGGGATGAGTGAGGTTGGTCACTCGCATCTTAAATATCAGGACCAACTTGCCTAGCCCTGGGCTCCTATGCTACTCATGGGGCAACATGGGATTGGATGATGGATGGATGGATTATTATTATTATGATGATTATTATCATCATCATGAGGAGCATAGGAGCCTGGGGCTAGGCAAATTGGTCGTAACATTTAAGATCAGAGTGAACAGCCTCACTCATCCCTGAGTGGCATTATGTGAGCAATAAACCCCATCCACCCATTGGGTATAAACCTGCACAAGCTCAATCTGACTGGAGTGCCTTAATTGCCCACTAAACCACCAGGTGCCACAGTTTGGTAGTAAATGGTGTCCTGTACCATTTGGCTTGCCACTCAGTGTTGTTTATGATTATTATTATTATTACAGAGCTCAACTCTCCCTCCTACAGACCACTGACCTTAAAGTATGGGCTAGCAGCAGCGAGGACAATCTTGTGGCCATGGAAGATTTCTCGTCCCACCTCCAGCTTAACATCAGTCAGCATCTGGTTGCTTTTCATCAGCAGCATCATCTGAAATGTTCAGATACTCTACCTGTAAGATACAGTCACATATTCGTTAACCTTCTGAGAGGAGCTGGTGCTCCTTTCAGCTTAACCTTGTTGCCATTAGGTGATTTTACTGAACTTAGATAAGGCACTTCTTACTAAAGGGGATTACCATGGCTATAGCCATCCCCTCCAGTTCAAAAACACATCCTAAGCTGAACAAAATTATCAGGAAAAGAACAAGAACAAAACAAAAACAAAACAAATCTGGTCTCAATGGTTAGTAACTTATGGTACCATATATTTTTCTATGACAGCACTGCAAACAAAAAATTCACATTTATTCTAACATATTTCATGGCTGTCAATGCAAAACATAAAAGAGAAGCAAATACTGTAATAAGATGCAGTGCCATAAATATCTAGTAAATCACACCAGAGATTTTCATGCCAACTCCTGCCAGCCTGATTTTATTTAAGGTAATTTATCTCCCTTGGGACATTTTATAACCAATGTAACTTGTGCCTCATATGAGGCTTGCAGCCTGGACTGTACAGACCTTCACTGTACCTCATATGAGGCTACAATTTGGCAAAGGCTAGACTGAGGAAATTTTGATGGAATGTTTTTTCTGGCTTATCATACCCTGCCATTACTGCTTATCACAATTACCAGTATACTCTTTCCACATGAACTTAGCCCAGCTTTCATCCTTTGTGGCTCAATGGCAGAAGAAAGAGTAGTACCGGTACTATACTATGGCTCTATAGCTTTCCATAGCACTTCCTTGTGGTTAACATCATATTTTGGTGTTCACATACTGTATTGTTACAACTCTGCACTCAAGATGAAGAGATGGTAATTCTAAGCCAAGTTTAAGTTAAATAGGTACAGTTTGTTAAACCATGACCCAAGTACAGAGAATGCTTAAGGCTATAACTACAAAATACAAGAACAGACAATTATCTGATGCAGCAAAACATAAGAGGAGTAAAACCTATTACCATCTAAGCATGACGACAGAATAAATGTACTGTAATTAATTAATGCAAAAAATAAAAAAAGAATAAAAAATATTACCACCTTTGAGGTGCAGTGGTCCAGGGATAGGCTACTGTAATCAGAACATTTAAGGGTAGTTGACAGGCCTACACCCTGGTAGCAATACAGGGTATATGATCGACAAACCCCCACCTGTCTCTTGGAGATTTGAGCCTGCATGTACAGATACAGATACAGTAGCACATGACCATCACCCTGACTGGTGCCCTTTGACCACTAGACCACCAAGCAACTTAGTAGCTACCAGTAACTGATAGATACCTGGCACAATAAGGGAGCTACTGTCAGACATATGAATTATCAACAGAATCTCAGTTGAGAACACCAACGATGGCACATTTGTTCTAACCTGACGAAGATTTGTAACCCACTTCAGTTCATATGATGGCCAGACAAAGTCAGACTGAAGGGCTGCTTTGACTACAACAGAAACCGAGAAGGCTCATTCGCACATTATACTGTAGCAATAACTCATCAAATTTCATGAAATCATGTCAGTATTAAAGATGTGGGAGTGGTCCAGTTTTGTCAGGTGAAAACAAACCAACTACTGTATAGCTACATAATTTATCCCACAGCTACCTGGAAAGCATCATTCTTATACTCAGAGATGCAGAACTTGATTTCCCCTGAGTCTCGGTATGAAGCGCCATTGTAGGATCGCACGCGAATGCATCCCCGTGTAGCTCCCTCACTCGTCCCACCTCCTGCCGCTCCTCGACTCAGCCCAGACCGCCCTCCAGCACTGGATTCCTCCATCTCTATGTCCGGGTACCAACTTGCCATCTCTCACAAAGCACAGGACTTAAAATGCCACCATGTCCTCTGTTTTTTGTCATTTGTTATGTGCACTTATTTTAATATTTTGGGTAAATAAATAAATACAGGTACAAAAATTTTATTTCAGTTCCTTGGCAGTTACCATTTACCATACATGCACTTGGTTTAATTTTTCAGTTAATTATTTTTCTTTCTTTCCTGTATGTCCGCCATTATTTTTTTTTTAATATAAGAAATTCATTTCTATTTCATATGTGTGCTTAGTCTAATTTTACCAATGTATATGGTAAATAAATAAATCCAATTTTTTTTCTGTTAAAATGTACTACTGTACTAACTTTTGACAGCATTTGTATTTCAAACATCACTCTCCAGCAGCACACATAAACATTTTAAGTTCCATCTGCATCCTCTGTCACTTGCAAACCTTAATTGCCATGATTCCCTCTTTTAGCTCCTATCGTCACATCAAGTTTTCCTAATTTTTCCTCATTTCTCACACCTTTTAGTTAGCTCGATTCTCATATCAGTTTAATTTTCTTCCATCTTATGAACTTGGAATTCCCACAAGTGAACAGAATACCACACCTCCTCACTTAATTCTTAGTTTTCTTTCATATTCTCAAGCTACATTTTCACTTTCTTTATACCTCCTTTCAGTCTAATTATTATCCATCTCGTTGAATACCACATTAACTTTTCTCAACACATTATGGTAGCTACTTAACATATTAGTTCAGCAGACAGTATTTAAGGTAAAGAGGCGTATCCCGGGCATGTTGTGATGCCCGGGTAGGGAAGCCATGCCTAAATTTAGGAGGATACAGAACTGCCATTGTTGGTGCTGTGTAGTCTCTGCTGGCACAACCTAGAAGCAGAAAAAGGTTCATTATGACATTTAAATAAATTATGCTGCTAAATTGTATATGATCTATCTATCTATCTAACTAGCCTATACCCCGACGCCCTAATCCCGCAAAGGGTGGCCGCAGACAAAATGCCTCCAAGTCGCTCTGTCACCCACCATTTGCCTACCCTCCCCCC
>JAGKTI010003099.1:14225-60366 GCA_018397915.1 Birgus latro | reverse complement strand
GACTTGACATCAAGCGGAGGCCGCAGTAGGCAGTCTTTTAGTGAGTCCAATATAAAGATCACTCCTAAATTTTGTCAAAATCTCATATGGCTACACGAGGAGTGAATGATTTCTTGGGTCATTTATTTTACATCCTCGTGTTTCTGGATCCTGACTACTAATACTCAGCTCTGTTCCATAGCCACCTCAGTTCCATACATCAGTCATTTCTAAACTTCCCTTTTATAATATCCATTTCTATTGTTACTCCACCGAGGAACTTAAATTCTTCAAACTTTTTAACTCCCCATTCACCATTCCTTCACACTGAGTCAGCTTCTCTCTCTCAACAACCACCTTTTTTACTTTAACCTATATTTCCTCTCAGACCACGCTGCTCACTTACACTCACAAAACTCTGTACCAATATGCACAGGTAAACCTCCGACACACACACACACACACACACAACTATATGTATTAATTATTTCTATAGCCTATCCGTTGGGATCACGATGGATGGTGATGAAAATTATGATGACGATGATGAATTAAAACAGCTGACTGATGACTGATAATTGATGATGATAATGTTTTTGATGGTGATGACAGTGTTTCAAACGATCCTCTTTTTCCTACAGTCCTCCGTGATGGTGGCGGTGGTGGTGGCCCTGGTGGTGATGATGGTAGGGTACGGTGATGCCCTGCCAATGCCTGACCCCGTTCCCCTGGCAAAGGCAGACCCTGCAGCTGACCCTCAATTTGGACCGTGCATCCTCAACAGGAACAGACCTTACTCTGGTTATCATGGATTCCTGCGACCACATCATAGGACTTTTCCCATAGTTCATGAGGGATGAGTGAATGGGGAACATAGGAAAAGAATATATACTGAAAAAAAGAGAGGAAACTTGTATTAATTTTATATAGCAAGAGAATTTGTGTATAATTATATGGATGCCTAGAAGCGATCTTTTTATCAAGGGTCATAAAACCTGGGTTCGCGATCCCCCAGGAATAAATTCAAGGGGTATACATTAAGGGCTAAAATGAAAAGTCGGTTTCAACAAACTTGAACATCCTTTAGATAGAAACCTAATATTGAATTAATATACTCTATGCTTTATTACATTCTTTTACCAGTGTATTTGTACCAGCCTGCTTCGTAAAATACTTATTTCAACAAATTTTTAATGAACAAAATTTTATGATTCTGTACTGAATTGGTATTAATGCTTATATACTTGATAGGAAGATTAAATAGTTTCATATTGTCCACTTTACTTTTAATGTACATTGTTTTTTGTTAAAAGTACCTGTTAATGAAGGGACGTGTCAGGGTTCAACAGTTAGTGCCTTTTCAGTATGTCATTCAAATCTATCTTATTGTTCTGTTCATGTAACCATTAGAGTTTACATTCAGTAAGTATATCCTACAAACAGCTCAGAAACCATAGATTATTTAAGTCTCCTTTTTAAATGGCTTTACTGTGCGGGTCAGACAGCTTAGCAGTTGCCTGGTGAGAAAGACTTTGAGAATTTGTGATTAATAAAGATAACTTAGTGAATCAACAAGAAAATTTCCTTTAAACCCTGAGGATACCTGCAACAGAATATATGTCGCAACAAAGTTTTCATAGGGAAAGAGTTGCCTAGAGCAGAAGTTGCATTGAACACCAAGAAAATTTTCAACAGAAGTTATACAGGAAACTGAGAAAGTAACCCGAATCTGTATACAATATTTAGGTATGTACAGAAACTGAACACCTGCGTTTATTTACACCGCGAAAATTATTCACTCGTATAGAGGGGTCAATACGGGCCCAGTGTTTTGTATATTCACGAGCAAAATTTCGATATGGGAACCAATTCTTCCATTTGAAAAAAATCTTGTCACTTTGAAATAAGACCCAGTGTTGATGCGGCGGTGGTGATGGTTAGAGCTTGTAATTATATGACTCACGATGTATCGATTGTACAGGAAACCAAATCGATTACAATAACATGACAATTTCTTTATGATAACACTAAATAAATTCGATTACGATTACGGCTAAATGTTGTATAATCAGGATCACCATCGTCAGTAAAATTTGGACGCAACGACTGAATGGTAAGTAGGTGAGTAATACTACATCTTAGGATTGATGGCCATATAATAAACAAACTGGCGGAGCAACTGATAGGGTCATATTATGCCGCCGGACAACAAAGTAAAAGATGCAAGAAAATAAAAGCGCATACTCAAAACATAGTATCCTTTGGTAGAAATAAAATGATTAAAATGACAACAGAACACTTAACTGAATATCAATTAGGCCTACCTATGAAAGTGGTAGGAAGCCCGCCTCCTGAAGAATATTAACATCAGTAAAATCGCCGTTGGCTCCTCGAAGCATCGAGGACAGACAGTAGGCACCATCTGCCTTCTGATGCCTGTGGAAGAATCTCCGTCATGGGTCTCCAAGACTTGGAAACTCGACCAGCAAATGACGGACAGTTAGGGGAACAAGGCAATCATAACAATACGGCTGAGTCCCAGCACACATCAGGAACCCATGTAAGCCGTGAATGCCCAATGCAAAGCCGGGCAAGAGCCACCTCCAATCACTGAAGCATGGAGGGGAGAACTCTTTGGACAACCACTCTCTAAAGAATTTCTTTTCATTTGTTATGAGGAACAGCATCCCAATGTCTTTGCCAGGATGAACGAATCGTGTACTTCTAGGAAAGTGTCATATCGGAAGAGCGAAAAGAGGGAAACAGGCAGTTGGTAGGGAGCCATCGAGAAGACGCAGCTTTAGCTAATGATTGATTGATTGATAAAACACATGGCATCGCAACAACAAGGTCATATGGTGCCGTATAAGCAAAAACATAAGCAGTAGAAACATGACAACATTAAAAAGCAAGACCCCATATTAAAAACTAGACATCAAATTAAAAACAATGCAATCATAAAAGGTGAAGGAGGTCAGCCTCCTTCGGAAATAAAAACACATCGTCTCCAGGGGTACCAGGCTTTCCCCCAAGTATCGAAGAGAGAGAGTACACACCACCCTCCCCTCGGTGCCTAAACTTGAGGACACACGAGAAATTTTAGAGGAACACTGTAGGGAAGACTGAACACCAGTAGCAGAGCAAGCAGATGGTACAGTAGCAGCAGTCGGTATGGAATTAGCAGGTGATACAGAAGTATCAGCTGGTACAGGAGTAGCAGCCAGTACAGGAGTAGCAGCCAGTACAGGAGTAGCAGGCGGTACAGGAGCAGCAGCCAGTACAGGAGAAGCAGCCAGTACAGGAGTTGCAGGCGGTACAGGAGTAGCAGTCGGTACAGGAGCAGCAGCCAGACAAGATGGAGACTGCAAAGGTACCAGAGTCTCTGAGAGACCACGAGGAGGAGTAGGACGTCCGGCATTGGACAAGGGACGAGGAGAAAGGTCAATGAGAGGAGCAGGAGCCCCACGATGGTGCACAGCAGGCTTTGACCTAGAAGAATAGAAGCAAAGGACACACCAGGGCGGACATACATAGACATGACACGGTCTTTATCTTCAGTTAAACCCAGCTCTCTGTGGCTCTGAGAGACAAAATTTCATGTTCCATTTTGTAACGATCACAAAATTTAGAAGCAGCAGCGTGGTCACCACCAAAATTGACACAAGATACAGGACCTGGGCATTCCACACCCTCATGAACATCTATACCACACAATGTGCAAACTGCTGGAAGGCCCAGGGCAATGCCCCTACGAGTTTGGCCAATATGACCCACACACTGACAGTGGAAACATCTACGAGGCATAGGGACATATGGCCTAACCCTGTACCGGTACCATGCAGCGTTAAGAACAGCAGGGAGGCTCAAGGAATCAAAAGCCGCAATCAAGGATGGAGTTGGCACAAGGTCACCATTTATCTTCTTAATCCTCTCAACCTTTATGACATTCTGGGCAGACAACTCTTCAACAAGGCGTGACTCATCAGTAGCTCCTTTGCATAGACAACGCCACGAGAATGATTCAATGAAGCATGGGGGAGCATGTAACAGACTGACCAGAAAGAATGGATAAAGATAGAATAGGAGGTTGTGGCTCAATCGGTAGGGAGGTGGCCTGCAGTCCTACCGGACCCAGGTTCAAATCCCCTCTGGGGCAGGGAACAGTTTAAGAATTTGAATTTCATTAAATCAGACTTTACTGATCTACCAGAAGACCCGCTGACATGTCGTAAAAATACCCCTGGTAATACCAGTACACCAGTCCTGTACGAGACAGCCCTAGCATGTATTCAATATGGACGGTGCGTGTTAGCGGCGAAGTGGTGATAAGTAAAGGTGTATGGTATGTAGGAGGACTACTGGGCCTTGATAGCAGGCTGTGAAGCCTATGCCCAGAGTCAGACACATTAAAAAAAAAAAAAAAGTCTCACTCTGAGAAGGGCCAGACACCTTTACCAACAATCTGCTGTCAGCCTGTGGAACAACTTAGGGGCCGCACCACAAGCAGCGACCAGTTCTCCATGGGTTTGAAAAATGTCACACTTTCTAAGGTCTACCCCAGCAGGGCCACGAACGACTAAGAACTTGACAAAAGGTGTAGGAGGAGCAATCAAAACATCCGAATCTCTAACATGGGGGCCCTGAGGGCCGGGTACACTCCTTGACCCCCGCCTGTGACCCCTGTTATGGGAGCCACCGGACCAGGTAGGGAAGGCAGGGGAGGCCGAATCCCCTGTGGAGCCACGTAGAACCTGGAATCTCCAAAGTGGCTACCAGTGAACGCTTGAGAAGAATCCACGGATGCGCTGAGGTCTGGGAGAGAGGCAGGTCGGGGCACATTAATAAAAGACATAACAGCACTCTTAACAACTTCATTCCCCCACCGCCCCTCCCACGACGGAGCCCAACAAGAGGAGGCCATACATCACAGGCGACCTCAGGGGTATCAGGAGAGTATACGCGGGTAACCACTGGAGGGCCAGGATAAGGGTGACCCCAGGATGATAGGAGCCACCAGGCCCCCCAGTGCCCACTTGACCCTAGCCAACGCATGACCAGCCGATTGACCTGTGTCAGGGGAAAATGAGAGTTTGCTCTGGCGAGGTCGCCAGATGTCAGGGGAAAATGAGATTTTTACTCTGGCGTGTCGCCAGATGTCAGGGGAAATTTAAGTATTCCCAAGAAATAATGAAATATTGTATAATTGGTATACAATGTATAGCTAAGTGTGCTATGTCAATTCTCTAGGGTCGAGAATTACAAACTTCCTCAACGGCACGCAGCAGAGCTGCAATATTGAGCTGCAATATTGTACCGTTGGCCTACGAGAAAGTTTCTTCTCCCCCCCCCAACAATAAAAAAAAAAAAAATAATAATAATAATAACAACAGGCTCTTGGCTGAGCCAAACTCCCAGCTAGCACAACGGATTTAGAGAGTGATGTTAAAGCTGGCCTAAGTACCGGCCGTGATTTAATTCAAAAGTTGTGCTAACGCAGAGTAGCAAACTGTATTAAATAACAGAGTGGAGTAATTAAACACAGTTAATAACTTTAACAAAGCTCAAGAAAAGAACTGTGAATTTATTAATTACAAAGAAATGAATTTACGTTACATGAAATTCAAATCAAATAAAGGAATGCACTCACTCGCTCAAACACTCAGATAACGGCTAAATATTTCAAAAAGCTTAGCCTAGGAAAAAACCAGAAAATACTGATCGGTATGGATGAAACAGAGCTGCTGTGACGATCACCAAAGTGGGTGGGGCTGCAGGAGACACGCCAATACAAGCTGAAATCTGAAAAACGCTAGAAAAGCACAGAGCCTAGAGAGGCGTCCCGCGTCTCGCCGTGTCTACAGTCAAACTGAGCTCTGATTTAAATCGGGGCGCGACGAGCGTGGGAGGTGCGCGCGCCGGCGTGTAACGGCTACCGCGCCATCAGACAACTCAAATTTACGGGACGATGTCACGACTCACTCAACACAACGTTACAATGTAGAAAATTCGTGACAACCTGGTCGGGCCCAACCAGGCCGCCCGTCTAGCCAGAGTTAGGGACCAAAGAGGTGTATTGCTAGCTGCAGGGCACATCGTGCAGCATCACTCAACCTCCAGGACTCCCGTCTCCCAGCATTAGGGGACGCCACGCACGGCAAACACGTGGGGAGGCAACAGTCCAGCCCTAGATGGCAATGGGCTGGAACTAACATCACCAGCAGGCCTCCTCCACTAGTGATGTAGGGGGTGCTTGGTCCACGAGGCCGACAAATGCCTAACCCTACAAAGGTAGGCACGCCTCCAAAGTAGGTGGCACCGCCAACCACGCTTCAAGCCCCACCACCACGTCAAGGTGACCCCCTGCAGTTGTATGTGTGTGTGTGTGTGTGTGTGTGTGTGTGTGTGTGTGACGGATGAGGTTTAAAAAGAGTATGAAGAGGGTGGAGAGGGTTGGGTGGAGGTGGTGGCCAAAGATAATAATATACATGTGTGGAGTGGAGCATTGTTCGTTGACACGTGTGGACATGGCAGTGGTTAAATTAGAAACTCTTTCAAACCAGAACAGAAGAAATAAACCACATATGCCCTACTCTTATTTAGAGGTCGTGCAGAAGCTGGTGGTGCATGAATTAATACGAACTGCTCACAAGTCGAAGAACCTGATTTCATTTCTTGGACTGTTCCGACTTTTGAGCAAAGTTGTTTTTCCCCCCTCTCCCTGCTCACCCACCAGTAATACTGAGGACGTGAATTTAATTCTTACTGTTGAAGGTCGAGTTTTGGTGGGGAATTCGGACTTGGCAAAACTGACTGCCTGCCTTAGTGACCCTAGTGTAGCTGACGGACAATAATTCTAAACGTTCATAATTTTCTGTGGTTTGACAATGCAGAACAAGAACGTTATCGTAGTATCGGAATTAAGCATGCTGGTCAACCTCCACCATGATTCCAGCACAGCCAGTCATATCTAGTTTTCTTACCGTTGCAAAGGTTAATGAGATGGAATCAGGAATCTGCCTGATCTTTAGTATATGAAACACTGACATAGCCAAACACTCGTAAACATAATTTCAAATGCATCAAAACCCTCAGAAGGTAGAGTTTGATGCACATTATAATCCTAGTTGCATAGTCATTTGTAACTTAACCTTGCAGACAAAGAACAAACGCTGCTGTTTTTGTCAGTTCAGTGGCGTTACATTCTGACAATATGTGACAGCCCGGGTGCACGGTGATCGTCGATATATAAGCTGTGTTGCCCATGACCCCCTAGTCAGACGAAGTACAAACACCATGAAGCTGGTAAGTAGTGTCTCAAGTTACACCACGAAAACTTTGGTGAGAGACAAAACCAGTGTGTGTGTGTGTGTGTGTGTGTGTGTGTGTGTGTGTACATATGTAATACAGGTAGGCTGTTCTCTGCTAAAACTACGTCAAGAAGAATCTTCAATGATATTACTCAAACACAAATATTTTCAATAACTGTATATCACACACACACACACACAACACACACACACACACACACACACACACACACACACACATTTTTAACTTCATTCTCTTAGTTCTGTATAAAGGGATCAAATACATAACAGGCTGTCATATTGTCCAGGATTTGTTTTCGAACGCTGGTGGTAATTGTTAATCAGGGAAAGGGTCTCTTTAGGTGAAATTTTTAATTCTGTTCCATTACGATGATACAGACCTTCAATCCTACACATAAACCTAGATGTGCTATAACTGCACCTTAACCCTCAGTTCCTGTGTGGGGTGTTTTGTTGGAAGGCTACTAGTCTTAGCGTACCGCCCTTCGCCCACCAGCTCAGAGGTCTATACTAGGGGATGCCCAATTCCAAGCTATTTAAAGGACCTCGGGCAGCAGTGGATTAGTGTCAAGATAATTACGTTCGATTAATGTTTTCTTGTTTATTGTACTTGTCGTCAACACAACCTGTTTACAGTCTGGTGTGCACAGTAAGGGTAATCTAGCTTCTTGAATCGGGTGATATTGTGTTACATTATTAGTTACTTTCACGCATTTTTCTCCATTCTAGGGAAGATTTTATGCAGTGAAGCGATAAGAGAAACCCATAACTATACTCTTTTTACTTTAACCTTGCCTAAAATTGCCGTCTTTACATCCTGAATGCTGGGTTGCAACAATAGATTAGGACTAGAATTTGTCGTGGGTCACAAAGAAGTGCTATGAGAAGGATGTTAAGCAGCATCATTGTCTCTCTACCACTGATGTGCGTGACACGAGGCTGCAAAAGGACGAAAATCTAGGCCAAGCTGAAATAACAGAAGTATAGTCTTCCTGCTTTCATACCTCAGGCAAACTGGGTAATCCTCTAGAGATACCAAGAAGAAAATAAAAATTGCTTCAACGGACTGAAGATACTAATTTCAAGATAACTGAGAAAAATTTATATTTAAAACAAGTCATCACTGTCACTGAACATCTTGATGTGTACAGTAAGGATCATATGAATATAAAATTTTGATTCATACAGTAGGGATGACAACCATTTAATATTTTGATAAAAACACTAAGGATCAAAACCAATTATTGTTTTACTCTGAAGAATAAGGAACTTGATCCTTTAAATCCAATGACTTTTTATCGTTCTTACCACAAATTCCAGATTCTACGCTGAATGGAAACATCGTCTGACACCGATGAATAAATGAATGAAAATGTGACGTGGCGGCGCAACAGCAGATGGCATATGCCGCCGAAAAAAAAAAAGAGAGAAAAACGATGCGTAAAACAAACAAACCAAAACTAAAACATGGTGGAAAGACAGAGGTTAAAGAGAACATTACAATTAAAACACAAACTAAAATATGGTCAACTCTGCAGCTTG
The DNA here is from genome assembly GCA_018397915.1 of Birgus latro. Taxonomy (NCBI): domain Eukaryota; kingdom Metazoa; phylum Arthropoda; class Malacostraca; order Decapoda; family Coenobitidae; genus Birgus; species Birgus latro. The sequence goes on along the minus strand of JAGKTI010003099.1, from coordinate 51,517 downwards.
TGGAGAAGGCCATAGGACGCAACACAAAGGAAAAGGTGCCTCCCCCTATAGCACAAGCCTCTTCTCCACGCACCAAGTAGAGAAGGTACGATCCGTTGCTGGCTCGGCACCCGGAAAGGTACCGCCGACGAAGGTCCCCAAGACTGGGGCATTCGACAAAGAGATGCCGCACAGTCAAAGGAACCAGACAGTCAACACAATAGGGAGGGGGCGCCCTCTCCATTAAAAAACCATGAGTCAGCCTAGTGTGGTCAATCTGGAGACGAGCCAAAGCTGTTTCCCACTGTCGGGACAGTCCCACATATCCCCTATCACCCAGGTTCCGACGGATGCGGCGGAGTTTGTTCGCCCCTGCTGCATCCCACCTCCTCTGCCAGCAGGAACGGACAGCCCCCACAGTGGCTGCACATAAATCCTCGGATGGGACACGGCAACCTGGAGAGGAAGGGCGAGAGGCAGCAGCTCTAGCCAGAGAGTCAGCTCGCTCATTGCCCACGACCCCTACATGTGCAGGGACCCAACACAGTTGCACTGAGTATCCTCACCTACATAATAAGAAGAGCCACTCCAAGACAGCTAGGACTAGGGGATGTGATGGGAAACCATGAGACAAAGCTTGTAGGACAGTGGCTGAGTCACTGAAAATGGTAAAAGAACCTGAAGGAAGACTAAACATCAGTTCAACCGCAACTAAGATGGCAGTAAGTTCAGCGGTAAAAATAGATGCAGAAGGAGGGAGACTCCCACCACGGCTAAAATCACAAAAAATGACACCAAAGCCTGTCCCTACACGGGATTTAGAGCCGTCAGTATATACACGGATCGAGTCACTGTGAGCAGAGGTATGTTCTAGAAAATAAGACAATGCTGCCTATGAGGAAAGAACCTCCTTCCTCTCAAGGAAGTAATCACAACGTTGTATCTCTTGGAGAAGCCAGGGGGCCACTCGGGGGACACGCACAGGGCAAACAGGGGAGGACTGGACACCCAGCTCCCCCATGGCAGCCCTTGCTCTGTACCCAAATGGGTGTGGATAGCGAGGGTGGGTGTCGTAAGAGGGGTGAAGAACCTCAGAAATAGCCTTACAAATCAATGAGGCCGGAAGACGGTGAAGACGGTGCTAACAGTGCACCATTAAGGACTGCTGGCGAAGATCCAGTGGTGGTTCATTCGCGTCAAACAAAAGATTTGCAATCTGGGAAGACCAGAAAGCCCCAGCTGACAGACGAATCCCAGCATGATGGACCGAATTTAGTGGCCGCAGCCTTGCCTCAGTAGCAGAAGAGTATACCACACACCCATAGTCCAATTTCCTCCTTACTAAGGCACAATAAAGGCAGAGCAGGATGGTTCTGTCAGCGCCCCAAGACAATTGAGATAAAGTCCGTACGAGAGACAGGGCATGGAGGGACAATAGTCGTAAGGAACGGATATCTAGTACCCCCGTCAATCTCCTGTCAAAAACATGTCCAAGAAACCTTGTCTCGTCTATACATTGCACACTGCGGAGGTCTGGGTCAGGGTGTACACGTCTCAAACGGCGGAAATGTAAGGCCACCGTCTTCGTTGGGGAGAAACGGAAGCCGTGCATGGTGGCCCACCGAGAGACCCTATCTGTAGCAAGCTGCATGCGACGTTCAGCCACGGACATTCGGGAAGCTGCATACCATAGACCCAGATCATCTACATGCAGTGAGGCAGACACCCCTTCTAGAATTGAGGACACAATACCGTCAAAGCTAGAGCGAAAAGGGTCACACTGAGGACACTTCCTTGAGGCACCCCTTCCTCCTTTGAGTGCGAAGGAGACAGGGTGACAGCAACCTTAACTCTGAATGAGTGATCACACAGAAAATTTACTATAAATAGGGGCAGCCTGCCACATAAACCTAAAGAATATAGTTGTTGGAAGATAGCAAACCACCATGTAGTATCATATGCCTTTTCTAGGTCAAAGAAAATGCACACCAGATGCTGCTGCCTAGCAAAAGCATCACAAGCTGCAGCCTCAAGACGGACCAGTGCATCTGACGTTGAGTGATATTTTCGAAAACCAGACTGACATGGAGAAAGACATTTCTTTCCTTTCTAGGAAATACATTAGGTGAGTGTTGACCATTTTCTCAAATAATTTACACAGGCAAGATGTTAAGGCAACTGGCCAATACTCCAGGGGACTGTAACCTGCCTTCCCCGGCTTTTGGAATTGCTGGACAATAGCCTCACGCCGAGAGGCAGGAGGCGAAGATTCCTTGCAGATTCTATTAAAAAGGCTGAGGAGAAAAGACAGTGCATCATCATTCAGGTTCTGAAGCAGTGCATAGGGAATATCATCTGGCCCTGGTAAGGTGTCATGACAGAGGAAAGGGTAGATTGGAGTTCACAGTAAGAGAAAGGGAGGTTGTAGGACTCCACATTCTCTGAACGGAAGTCCAGCACCCTTGCCTCCTCTATCTCTCGTTGTCTGGCAAAAATTGGTGAGCTAGAACCTCTATAACTGACGGCCGCAAAGGCAGATGCAAAAATATCCGTCACAGCTGCAGGGTCACCAACAGGCTCACCATTAGACATCAGCACGGGGGACCTGCCTTGAGTGAATTTTCCCGAAATCTTTCACACCCTCTTCCACACCTGAGACATTGATGTCTTTGAGTTTACAGATGCCACTTAAGCCATCCAAGAGTCCTGCCTAGCTTGTTTCAGTCCCCGAAGAGCCTTAGCCCGCGCCCTTCTGAAGTAGACAAGGTTATGCTCTGTCTTGCAAATACGATAATGGGAGAAAGCTAACTTCTTAGCACGTACAGCAACACTGCAATCCTCATTCCACCATAGGACATGTCGATAGCGATACGTGCCAGAGGTTTTAGGAACAGCATGAAGGGCAGCAGAATGCAGAACTGAGGTAAAGAATGAAACAGCCTCATCAACATGCGGAAAGTCTTCAACTGAAACATTAGCAGAAATCAGAGAAGAGAAAAGGGACCAATCAGCCTTATCTAATCTCCACCTCGGTAGACGGGAACAGGGACTAGATTCTGCTGCAGTAAGGAGGATGGGAAAGTGATCACTCCCATGGAGATTCTCCATTACCTCCCAGGTAAAGTCCAGGAGACAGTCAGGAGAGCAGAAAGAGAGGTGAATTGCAGTAAATGAACCCGTTTGGGGATGGAAATGTGTAAATGCTCCAGTACTGAACAAGGCAATCCTCATCCTCCAATAAGGACACCAACAAACTCCCACGTTGGTTAACAAAACAGTCACTCTACAAAGGGTGCGACCACTGAAGTCCCCCAAGAGAAGAAAGGGCATAGGTAAATGGCCAAGAAGGTTCTCAAGTTCTACCCTATCGACTGCTGTGTTAGGTGGTAAATAAATGGAACATACTGTATACCAGCGGTGGGCATACAATCGCACAGCTACACACTGGAGGTCAGACTGGAGGTGGACTGGCCGATAAGGGATGTCAGCTGTCACCAAAATAGCACCACCCCTAACAGGACCCTGGGTTGGTGCTGAGTAAAAAGTATTATACCCAGGTGGTGCATGAGGAGTGGCAAACCCTACAAGAGTTTTCTGGAGACATATACACATAGGGGAACAAGTCAGGAGGGTCCGCAGCTCCTCCCAATTACCGCGCAGCCCTCGACAATTCCATTGTAGTATACTGGCTGAGAATGCCATAGTAGCCATCGTGAAGGAAGAATCAGGATGAGGGGCGAGACAACCTTGCCCCCCTCAGTGGGTTTGGACTGATGCTCATGAGAGCCCTTTGGAGGAGCCTGCCCAGCATCAGAAACCCGCACCCTTTGTCTAACATCTGAAGGCAAACATGAGGATGAGGAAGTTAGTTTTACAACACTCCTTCTTGGAGTGGGCATACCAGTTTGTTTGGAAGGCGGCTTGGGTGCCACCTTTGGAGATGTAGGACTGCCAGTGTCCTCACCAGAAGCCCCAGAAGCGGAAGTGGAGTCCACAGCACTCGAATCATTTGAGAAGGCCATCCTGTGCTTCAGATCTGAAGTACCAATCAGCTGTCCAATAACATCCCCAGGTGGGGACAGGACCAGAGCTGAATCATCAGCTTCAGCTTTCACCTGGCTAGATTCCTGAGCCTGCTGGACAGAGGGAAAAGGAGAGGTGTTGACAGAAGGGTCAACAATAGAGATCTTAGGTGGCCGGTCTTCATGATCAGAGGACTCTGATGAACAACAGTGACTTTTGCCAGGTACAGAGTCTAGAGCATACTGGCTTCGACGGAAGGAGTCTGGTCAACATGGACATCTGTCATCACCACAGAAGTGTGCAAGCCGTCAGCCACAAAAGAGGGGGCGGAAACAGTCGGAGTAGCAGTCGGGCAAACATAATTCTCTCCAACAGTACTAACCATGGGGACAGTATTTTGCATATCATGAGCTGAAGAAGCAGGTACTAGAATACTCGAGGCTGCCTCAGTGCACCGACTCTCTAGCAAGGACAGTAGCATATGTAACTCCGGGCTGGAAGAAACGAGTCTGGGCTCTCATCTTCGCTTCAGGAAACGAAACCCTCTCAGTTGTTCGAATAGTCAAAATCTCCTTTTCTAGGCAGTAGCGTGGCCAGTTTTTAGAATTCACAGCATGAGGGCCCCACAGTGATAGCATTTAAGGGGGCCTGAACAGTTATTGGTATGACTCTGGCCACCACGTGAGAGACATACAACAGGAAGGCCAGCCGGTGCACAGTGGCAAGAGCGGCTACCATGGCCATAACCCTGGCAGTGGAAACACCACTTTGGGGTTGGCACATACGGCTTCACTGGAATTGATAGCCACACGAGTTTTACTGATGCCGGTAAAGTTAACCTGTTAAAGGTCAGGAACAAGGTTGGAGTAGGGATCAGGACACCATCTATTTTCTTTTGCAGACGCTCAGCTTTGATAACACCAGACGACTGCAGGTTCTCCAGCAATCGTGCCTCTGAATAGCGAAGTAGGTCACGCGAGAAAATGACTCCCTTACAGCTGTTAAAAATAGCACGTGGGACACAACAAATATGAGTACCTGAAACGGATGTCAGAGCCATGAGGCGGGAGCTCTCCTCTGGGGAGGACACCTCAACCAGGATGCTTCCATCCCCCTGTGTGGAGATTTTTGGTTCCCTCCCACAAGTAGACACTATGGCCTGGTGCAAATTAAAAATGTCAATATCCAGCACTGACTTCCCCTCAGATTTCAGTACTAGATATTTGGAATACATCACAGGCACAGACTCTTCTAGGCCTTGCCCTGGAGCTCCAGTAACCCGATGTGACGCCTCCCAGTCCCATTTGATCGCTGGCAAAGAGGAGGATAGTCTGTGCAGGCCTGGAAAGGCTCAAGAGTCGCAATAAGTGAGGTGGAGTCCGATGAATGTCCAGGGACAGATGCCATGTCATCATGAAGAGTTTTGTTTGTAAAAATCTCCATAGGTGCACTCGAGAAGAACTTCGTTCCCCCACCCCCCATCCCACCATGGAACCCAACAGGGAGAGGCCATATGTCAGGGATAGAACCACTGACGACCCCAGGGGTAGCAGAGGAGTATATGCAGGTAACCACTGGGGGACCCGGACAAGGGTGACTCCAAGATGATAGGAGCCACCAGGCCCCCCAGTGCCCACTTGACCCTAGCCAAAGCATGACCAGCCGATTGACCTGGTCGGGCCCAACCAGGCCGCCTGTCTAGCAAGAATAAGGGATCAAAGAGGTATATTGCTAGCTGCAGGGCGCACCGTACAGCATCACTTAACCTCCAGAACTCCCATCTCCCAGCATTACAGGACGCCACGTATGGCAAACACGTGGGAAGGCAACAGTCCCGCCCTAGATGGCAAACGGGCTGGGACTAACATCACCAGCAGGCCTCCTCCACTAGTGATGTAGGGGGTGCTTAGTCCACGAGGGCGACAAATGTCGAATCCTACAAATGTAGGCAAGCCCCCAAAGTAGGTGGCACCGCCAACCACGCTTCAAGCCCCGCCACCACGTCAAGGTGACCCCCTGCAGTGGGGAGAGGGAGACAGAGTACACAGAAGGAACAGAAACAGGAGGTGAAGGAGGAAGATAGAGGTGATGTGTGACAGTGGAAGAGAAGTGACAGAAGCAGACATAACGGGAGCTATGGGAGTGGAAAACACAGGTGGCGAGGAGGATGGATTAGGCAAGGTAATTGAACGTGTAGAAGGAGAGGAGAAAGTCGAAGCCACGGTCAAAAAGAGAGTCCTGGGTCATCACCAGGGTCGAGGAAGGAGGAGTCCAAGAAGTACCAGGAAGAGAAGCCGGGGTCGTCATCGGGGTCAAAAATTCGGTAGAACTGGAGGGGGAACCGGAAACCACATCCATATTCTTAGCTAGGAAGGAAAAGGCTCATCATGGCTGTTGAAAAGGAAAGACTATTTGGGGAGAGCATGAAGTCTGGCCAATGACACAAGTAGGGATCAAGCTCCAAGTATGCACCTCCTACCCTACCCTAGAAGGGATAGCAACACCGCGGGGGAGAAATAAGTCTCCCAGCACAATGATGGGCCACCGGCTATCGGCAGAGAGTGCTGTCACTAAGCAACAGCACCCCCGGAACTGAAAGCTGCCGCTCAGGAGCAGTTCCGCCCCTGTGGAGGTCCACACACTGGAGTGGTGCCGACCCACCATGATCCCTACAACTGGCCAGACCAATAGCCTACGGGCACATCCCAATCTTTCCTGTTGCAACTTACTCAAGGTCATTGATGAGTATTTTGATGAATGTGGAAAATTCTACTCTATTTGAAGACAAAGATAGAACAGAAAGGATATGAGAAATGGAAAGTTGAAGTAATAGTAGAGAAAAAGTGCCTTGCAAAATTAGTTGAGGCAACGACAGGGAGGAGAGGGGAGAGGGTAGAGCAGAGTGGAGACACGAGTGCGACATCCACCTAGCAACCAGACTTCATTTTTGAGTTCATTATGGTATCACGTTATAGCTCCCCAATGCATTAAGTCCCAGTCGAAGTCTCCGAAGCCCCCCCACAACAACAACGAGCAAGGCAACAGGGGGAAACAATCCGCTGAGTTTTTAGGCTCTAGACTTACATGCAAAAACTGAGTAGTGTCTGGCATGTCATTCTCCTGGTATCGGAACCGAGAAAACAATTTTTCCCATGACTTAAACAAAATGATAATTTTTGCATAGATCCTCCTGGATTTTAATAGAAAAGTTTGGTGTCATTTACAGTGCTGATGAGTGGATATTTCACTGATTCTTAAAAATAAAGTAATTCTTTTACATATTGATAATATATATGTTTCTATTCCTGTAGCACATTCAGGGCACCTCAAATAAAAGGAATTACAAAGGCCACAACTGGATAATTTGTGGAGACTTAAATGCACTCTGTCTGCTGCTTGGACACGGTCGGGCTACGCAGTTTCCATATTTCTTGTGTGAATGGAATACCACGGCCAGGAATTTCCACTGGTCTAAGAAACAATGACAAAGGAGGATATAGTTTTCACCAAGGATGAGGAATGTTATACAAGAATGTTTGGTTGATCCAAAAAAAAGGTTCTTTTGCCCTCTCTACACAAAAAACTTGGCCATATGAAGGAATTTATTAATGCTTTATCATGGCATGAAGAAGGTTTCAAAGTACATTTTGTGAAAAAGGTTTCCAAGACTGTAGGATGACAAGCTCCAAGATGGTACAGTATATTTATCTGACCAGATTTAAGGAAACTTGTCAAGGATGAAAATTCTCAAAAGTCTCTTCTTGCCACTGAAAAAAAAAAAAAAGCATGACCTGACCGAAAGATAACATAAAAGATAACATTTTTTCTTTTAGGCAACTAAGGATACGAACCTGCTCATGGCGAGCAGACTTGCGTACTATTTCGACCTGGTTGGGGAGGACAAGATAGGTGCAACCACGCTGGAGGGGCATACTAGCAGCAGTCAGGCTAAGTGAACTCACCCCCACCTGAGTCATAAGCCAGTCAGGATGGGTATATTAGCTGCCCCCCCCCTCCCCCCAACGTCTCTCGAAATCTTCATGAGTCATAGCCCCTGCTGGGAAGGTGGTGGTGGCCTATGGGGGTTGGGATGAGGAGCTCGAAAAGGATCATTGCAAGGGCACCTCAACCGCGACCTCTCCTGAGTTTTTTTTATTCTTCTTGTTCAGCATTTAGCGCAACAATTACATTAACTGTATCTGGTAGTGCTAAACTAACTATAAACTCTTTCATACCACTTTCAGTTAGTTATGTAGTTTTGCTCTTTAGTGTGTGTTACTGTTGTGGATTTATTTCTTGTCCTTATACCTCAAGTGTTCTTATAATTAAGGTCATTGGGAAGGCTAATGAACTGTACTAGTTATCCTCTTGCAGGTACAGTGGCACCTTAGGCTGAGGTAGTGATATTCCCTATGCAGTTTATTAATGCAGTAAGAACATTTATCTGTATGCAATACATAATTACTAAAATTTGTGCTTAAAGATACTGATGAAGTAATTATAATTTGTCCCATAGTAAATTAATGTTAAGATAAGAACCTGATGACGAAGAAGTGCTGTAGAGTAGGTGCTGAGCTGCTGAGTGGTTGTCCTCATTAAGCTATGGGATACTGACTGTGAAAGAACAAAAACCTTCAGCCAGTTAAAGGGAATGGACTGTAATAATATATGTCTGACTGGTCTTTAAAACGTCCTAAGTTTTTTTTAAATAACAATGCAAATAATAACATCAAACAAAACTATGGAGGATGGTGTTGTCAAGCGTGCTAAGACAAACGTTGAAATACAGTCTTTTGACTCTTCGTACTGATAGCCTCTTGCAACAACCAAACCCCCTGACACCTAACTACACTTCAGACAACCAAAACTTAAACAGAAAACCAAATGAAGCAAGAATAAGTATTTCTTGTTGGCAATATAAACTGTAATATAAAAATAATATATCAACTGAAGCATCGTAACTTTTCATACCCCCTTTTTTATATGGGCTGTCATCCATTATGATAATAATTCATAATTTCTGCCAAATTCTGAAACGGCAACACGAGGAGTGAATGATTTGGTGGGCCATCTATTTTTTTTTTTTTAATTTTCTTCGTGTTTCTGGGTCCTGTCAACTAATACTCAGCTCTGTTCCACAGCCATCTCTCCTACGTCAGTCAATTCTCCATTCCCTTTTTATAACTTCTATTTCTATTACTCCACCCAAGAACTTAAATTCTTCAAACTTTTTAACTTCCCCTTTGCTTCACATTTTATCACCTCTCTCAACAATCATCTTTTTTTCTTTAACCTACATTTCCTCTCAGACCACGCTGCTCACATACTGTACATTTACAAAACTCTGTACCAATGTGTAGGTAAATCTAGGACGGATACACAAACACACACACACACAACTATATGTATTGTTTCTTTATCACATCCGCTGGGATTACAAATGGTGATGAAAATTATGATAAAAGTGATGAATGGAGACACCTTACTGATGACTGATGATTGATAATTGACAATGATACAGTTTTTGACGGTGGTGACAGTGATTCAGACTATCCTCTTTTTCCTACAGTCCTCCGTGGTGGTACCAGTGATGGTGGCCCTGAAGGTGATGATGGCAGTGTACGCTGATGCCCTGCCAATGCCTGACCCCGTTCCCCGGGCAGAGGCAGAGCCTGAAGCTGACCCTCAAATTGGGCCGTGCAACGTCTACAGGAACAGACCTTACTATGGTTTTTATGGATTCTCAAGACCTCATCATAGGCATTATCATCATAGGTATTATCCTCATCATAGGTATTATCATAGGTATTATCCTATTTATCATGGCTGATGAGTAATAAGGAATATTTCAACAGAATTTGTTTAGAAAACAGAAAACTGAGGAAACTGCAATAAATTTATATAGCAAGAGAGTTTGTGTATATTCATGTGGATGCCTACGACAGGTCTTTTTGTCACTGATTATAAAACCTAGGTTCATGAACCCCCATGGATACATAGGAGAGTTTCCAGTGGGTGCATTAAGGGCTGCAGTGAAAAGTCAGTTTCCACAAACTTGTACGTCCTTCACACAGAAACCTCATATTGAATAAAAATACTCTAAGCATTAATACATTCTTTTAGCAATGTATTGATACCAGCCTGCTTCGTAAAATACATATCAACAAATTTTCAATGGTCAATTTCTGATGATTCTGTACTTAATTGGTATTAATGCTTACATGCGTAATAGTAAGGTCAAACAATTTCATTAATTCTGCTTTATTATTACGATACATTGTTTTCTTCTAAAAGGTCCCATTACTGAGTGGACATGTCAAGGTTCAGCAACAGTTCTGGTATCTTTTCAATATTTTATCATTTTGTATCTTCATTTATGGGTCTGTACATTTAATCAGCAGGGTTTAAATTCGTAAAGTACAATGATCATTACTTTATCCAACAAGTAGTTCACAAATCATAGATTATTCAATTCTGTTTTTATTTAACCCTCAAACGCCGGGCTATTTTTAATGTAGTCATCACCTCAATACTGGCAGTTTCCTGGAAATTGCTGGTTTTCAGACCTTAATATCTCAGAAAGTATTGCACTTAGCAAAAAAAAAAAAAAAAAAAAAAAAAAGACCATATTACCAACTCTTCGTCTTGCAAATGAAAGTATTCCCAGGTCTGTGTTGATGAGTAATGACGTGAGGAAGAAAACTAATTTTTGGCGAGAGAGCAGAACGTGCTCGTGCATCTGCCTGCGACGCCGACTATGGCTTTGCTCTCCGCATGGTTACTTCTCCACTACCAGATAAACTAGACAGTGTTGCATCCAAGGTATGCCTTATGGCACTATCAATGAGTCCTTTTCTAGTATCCTTGGAAAAAGGCTTGGCAGGAGTGGAGCACCCCTCGTGACGTGCACAGACGTTACCCGGTGGACAGGGGGGGTTAAAGCTTTACAGTGCAGGTCAGACAGCGTAACGGTTGCCTGGTGAGAACATTTTTGAAAATTTGTGATTATTAGAGATAACTTAATCTACTAGAGAATTATTTCTTAAAATGCTTAGGATACCTGCAGCAGAATATATGGCGATAAAGCTTTCATATGAAAATAACAGCCCAGCCTGTTATAGAACTTGTGATGAACACCGAGAAAAATTTCGGCAGAAGTTTTAAAGGATATTGAGGAAGTATGCTCAATTTGTACAGAATATTTAGGTAGGCTATACTTAGAAACTGAGCCTTTGAATTTACATACACAGCAGAAATATTCCACTTCTGCTCATATTCGTAGAGGAATCAGTTCTGCCCCAATGTTTTGCATATTCAAAATTTTGATATGGGAACAAATTCTTCGACATGATAAAAAAATAAATAAATCTTGGCACAATGAAATAAGACTCACTGATGATGGTGATTTTGGAGGTGTTGAGAGGTAGTAATTGTGTGTCTCAGGATGGGCAGGAAAAGTAATCGATTTAAAATAACATGACAAGTTTATTCTGTTCTGAATAACATTTTATAGCACAGAATGAATTCGATTACGATTACGACTAAATGCTGTGTAATCGTGATTAATCATGAATATTACCTATATAATTAATGTAAAGATCGCTATACTTTGGCGGAACAGTGGTTTTGCTTAATATAGTAGATCATGCTATATACCTTAAATGACCAGACCATTACTATAGTATATGGAAAGGCATCATTTTAGGATAGTCCTCATACATTCTTTTGTTATATACCATCAAGCCACTATCTACCCGTCTACTGTCAGATCAGACTCTGTACTCATACATCTCGCATCACCATTCTGGGTTGTTAAGGTTTTATGTCAGATACTGACACGAGATGTCTTTATCACACCTTTGTGTGTGTGTGTGTGTGTGTGTGTGTGTGTGTGTGTGTGTTTCTTAACATTGTAACTCAAAGTTTTGATTAGATTTTAACCAAACTTGGAGGGAAATGTTACTAGGCAGCCAATGGGATGACTTTCTTCCACAGAATAATAGGTCAAAGGTCAAGATCACGGAGCAAAGCAAACCTAGACAGTTTTGATCCAGTTTCGATCAGTTTTGGTGGAAGAGTTAAGTTGTGGCAGAGACGATGTAGTTCAATTTGTAGATTTATCCATCAAAGGTTAAGGTCACAGGGCAAAGTCAAAGCTCGACAAGTGTATGTGTCTGTGTGGGATAAAATCTCTTACGCAGTTTTCATTAGATTTGGTCCGAACTTGTTGCATGGGTTGAAGATAAGCCTCCTCCCTCCTTTTATTTATTTATTTATTTATTTATTTATTTAGGGATGAATCGAGTCATAGTAACAGCGAAAGGTCAGTCTAAAAAGTTTTGATTTAATTAAGAACATTCTTGGTTGGACGACTTGACTGAAAGATGAGAAAACTCAATTTTGGAAACAATTACAGGTCAAAGCCAGGCGACAACGTCAAATGTTCAAATCTCTCTCTCTCTCAACTGCCATGGAGACATCACACTACCTTGTCTCACCCTTACACTGATCTTAAACCATTCACTTAGATGCTTCACGACCTCCGAAGAAGCTGTTAATGGCACTCATCATTTTAGAACCTACACTGCATACGAAAAGTCATCTGTTTACCCTGTCGTACGCCTTTTCCAGTTCCTTAAATGCTTTAAATACCTTAGTCCTCCTCACAAGCCTTCTCAACTTTTGCAAATCATTGATCTACACATCCTTTACAACTTCAGAAGTCACGTCGTTAGCCACTCACCAGGGATTCCGACATATCCCTTACTTTTTTTCTTTCATAAATCTCTCGTACAACAGTGTCGCGCCCTCCCTTAATACAGAAATTATATTTATCTCAGGAATATTATCCTCCCGTATTTAATACTCTGGTAGCGTGAATCATTTAGACACTGGCAATGCGCGACTTCGGTCTTCACTATACACATATACTCAGAACTGGGAACTGGAAGAAGTGAAAAAATGATATGGCTTTTCTAGGCTTTGATTATAAAAAAGGTATTCACAAGCTATTTACATACATAAAAATCATGAGGTATTTTCCCACCTCATTTAACTTCATATAAAGTTCCGTGCTAGAAACCGCACTAAAACATCTACACTCAGTTCACTTTATTACTAACACTATATTAATTAATTAAAGTTCTCATAAAAGTTCTGGGCTTTAAAATCAACCTTATATATTTAATCTTGTAATAGTCACTAGTGCTGTTATAAGTAAAGCACTCCCTTTTTATTCACTTATATATATTAAGTTACACTGTTACCTTAGTACAAGAAAAACACATTTAAACATTTAAAATCTTTTCTCCTTCCGTTTCTAACTAGGAGTCTTTTTACCAGTCCCAGACGACAGACAAAATAATAGCACTGTTCACAAGTTGTACCCGCGATTACAATAAGCTTGTACTTTAACTCACTGTTAACAGAAGTGCTTTCATGTCACCCCTGGAACTCTACTCCCTTTCGGCTACACAATGACGTCCCTCGTGACGTGTCGCTGCCCCCCAGGCTACGCCAGGCTGCGTCCTCCCGTCACGGCGTTACCCAGAGCTCTGAGTAGCTCTAAGTCTCAACTGAACTCCCTCACCTATCCTGGCCTCAAGGGTTGCCGATGTTCACCAGCAGGTCACATGGTTGCGAGGTGGGTGATGGCCTCACCCACTCATCCACCGCCCTCATCCACACGTCACCCGCGTGTCATCCACCGTAGAGGTCCGAGCAAAAGTGCCGCGTCAACATGTGTTCCCACGGCCGCAATAGCAGAGTGAGCATATGTTCCCACGGCCACAAACTGCATAGATCAGCACATGTCTGCACAAACATCTAACCAATACCACCACCACTCCTCTGACTCTCTTTCTCTCTCCTCCTTTCATTTACTTTTACTTTACTTTCTCTCTCAACCTTCCTTCCTTACTCCACCTCCCTATACCTATTGTCCGCAACTGTACGTGGAGCTGACATCCAATTCCCTACTCTCTCTCTTCTGTCCGTGTTTCACCCTAAACTCACATCCAGCAGGTGTACTCGTCTCCACACCTGTTACAGCTGTGTGTCTGCTTACATCTGCCTGAGGAGAGGCTCGTCAGCTTCCCGACAACAGGCAAGAGTCTTATGTCAAGATAATCTGGGCTCACTTCGTGCGCCTTTATTCATGTATAAGGGTATACTTACAGTCATCATCATCTTTGATGGAACAGTTTCACTCATTATGTCTTATTACATATCTGAAACAAAAACTTCATTCCACTCTCCGCACTATTTGATCGGGATGCTTTCAGTATCAGAGGCAGCTGGATGTTTTTATCGAAAAATGCGGACCATATAACTTTTGACTTCTGCTTCGTTTCATCACTAAGCCCCTTTTGCGCCTGTACAGAGGGGTGGTCACCCTCTGCACTGTACTACCAGGTCCGTCGTACATGCAACTACAGTTACCCTACCACCCGTAGACCGTTCTCAAATCCGAGGATCTACGCAAGACCATGGTTGGTAGGGCAAGGGTCCCACCCGAATAGCTGGCAGGCTCGTCCCGGCACCCCGATAGCTAAGTAGAGCTATCACCAGGGGGGTCTGCCCCGTCTTCTCCAGCCTCTTCTCCGCTGAAACCGCAAGATGTTCTGCGATCCCTCCAGAGATATCACCACCAGGGTCGCCAAGGACAAAGGTGTGACCCCCAACCTAAGGAGAGCTTCCGCCTCTCACGCGACAGCATCCCCCGCCAGTTAAAGGTCACAGCCTCTACTGTGGCTACGGGCCTGGCTGCCCACTGACACGCCGCTTCCTTAACTTCACGCGTGTTATAATACTCGACCTTACGACATTGGCCGAGTCCAAGGAAGTATAGCGCGTGTCAGAGACCACCTGCACGTCTAGTACAGCCACAGAGGTCCCCGTGTCGATTAGAAGGTCTGGCCATCTCATTACTGCCCCTGCACGCAATGTTTGTTTTTACCAGACATGGTAGTTGGGATTAGCTCATTCCAGCTGCCTCTCTAAGAAGTCTATGAGCCTATCGTGCCGGGCGACGCGGATCTCATGCATCAGAGCACAACCCTGGAGGACGTGGTTCAAGGAGGGAGGGGTCCCACACCCTCCCTCGCAGCGTAGGTTTGGCCGCTGCACTCCACGCCCTCTCGATGTTCTGACAGGGGTGCTCACGAGACTTCCCCTCAGCTTGACGGCGTCCACGTATCGGGAGCCGCTGAGACGGTCAGATCCTTCATAAATCCACCGGTGCGATGACCAGTGAGCCTGCTGAGCAGTCCCTCGAAGGCCCTCTCCGTTGACAGAGGTCCAGGCCGACCCATTGGTTCGCCTCAGAGCAACGATCCAGGATCCTGACCCCCTGTATGACAGGCCAACGGGTCCGCTCTAAGCGGCCGCTGATGTACGCGTGCTCACTTAATGTTCATATTGTCGGACAAGTAGACTCCTTCATACGGAGCAGGCGAGCCACCCAAAGCGACAGAACTCGGGTATAAAAGGAGGGAACACCAAGTCCACCCCCCCTTGAGCCCAGCGTGGAAAAAAGACCTGGGGGTGTCCTTGGGCAGATGGAGAATTTCCCTCACGGCTGCCCTCATGCTCCTGTCTAAGTCTTGAAGTGTACCCAAGTTCACGCACCCCAGGACAAGCCTGTGGAGGCAACGAGGGTACACTACCTTGCTGATAGCCCACAGCCTTCCTTAGAGCCCCCTCCACTTCCTGGATGGAGATGGGATCCACCAGGTCCCATCTCGGAGGACGGACCGGTGTGGGCACTAGACTACTCCAAGGGTGTGGTGGAGTCTCATATAAATCTTTCCAGAAGGTGATCTTCTCTCGGTCGGCAACGTTATCGTCAACATCGATAACTCCATCCAGGATGTCCCTCACCAGCCGACCCCTGTCTTTGGCCCACCTCCCTTGGGTGCAGGCAAAGAGTTGCCTCCTAGCCATACGAGCCCCGGGGGCGGCTTTCCCAGATTTTCTCCGTTGACCACCAATTGCCATCACCGGTCGTCCCCTAACGGGGAGTTCCTCCAGCATCAGATGGATCAACTGGTTGGGATAATCTCTCTCCTGGATGGACAGAGTGTCACAAAGAGAGGAGATCGCCGCCATGATCTCCCCTCTCCAGGTACTCTCCTCCTGAACTCCTTCTATGGCTCCGGGTTCTCCACCATCAGTGGCCCCTCCCATCGGGGTACACCACCTCCTTCTCCTCTGGGCATTGCCTCACCTGCATCCCCCACCCACCCTCCACACGGGAAAGGCCTCCCTGGTGTAGCTGGGAGCTGGCAGAGGCCATCTCCTCCAACAGAGCCTGGTGAGCGGCGGACTTTCTGCAGGACTTGATGGCCTCGAGGGACCAGTCCAGAAATGAATCCAGCAGCAACTGGTTGATCGTCCTTGCCGCTGCTGGATTCTCCTGTCGGACAGATATTTCTCTGGAAGCAAGGAGCCTGGCCTCTACGTCTGTCCATCGGGCCTTGATCTTAACAGGCTCCTTGTCAGCGAAGAATTGATCTGGGTGCGCCCTACGATAGTGGACACCCAGACCTCGCTTCGAAGTAAAAATCCGCCAACAGACGGGGCAAGCAAACTCCCCAGCGTTTGCTCTGCCGCTGGGGCCCGACTCATCACCCTCAGACACTGGGTGACTCATTTTAATCAAGCTGTGGTGGCAGCTGATACGTTGCAAGCAAAATAGTCAAGCCGAGCCCCGATGGAAGGTTGGATACCGTTAGCCTTTTACAATAACCTTTGCAGGCTAATGTAAAAGTTACCGACTCTGCCACTAGGAGACCGTACATACTCCTGATCAACCCCTGCTGTATTCCTTTCCTTCAGCCACATTACAGCATTCATCTCTGCTACCTTACATTTCCTGGCCCTACATGCCTGCTCTAAACCCGACCAAAACCAAGCATGCTCATGGCTCCCACCCGTCCCATTCAAACTTATTTCAGGACATTTTTCCATCTGCTCCTTACTTCACTTGCACAGGTTAGTATTATTCCACTTTCATCCCTCCCACTTTCATGTTTTCTTTCACTTTGTCTTCTACAATATCACACAACGTTCCTGAACAATGTTGCATTTTCAGAGCAATTTGCGTTCATTTTCCTCCCATGATCATCATTACCCTCTCCATTTTCCTCGTAATGGTCTCAACGCATGCTTCTTGGTCTTAGTGTACTCTATTATTTCAGCTGAATCCCCTTTCCTGCATCCAAACTTGCCACTTCTTCCTGTTTTCCTTCACTGCTCTTTCAACTTCTTCATCCTCTAATGCTGCTCCTTTCTTATTTATTAACCTTGCGATATCACACACTGCTTTGGCATTTATGACTAAACATTCCCTTTTAAGCATTCCACAGTTGTCCAGATATATTTACTCCCAATGCCTTGCTTCAAACTCCTCCACTACTTTAGCCTGGTATTCAACTGTTTGTTTCTCAGCTTCTCCATTTTAATCTCTCACCATGACTGCTTCTCTCTCTCTCTCAGCTTAACCTCGTATACTACAATCATATGATCAGCCAGATTTCCGTATCCTACTCTCAGCGCCCTCGTGTCCACGACACTCCCAGGTACCATTCTCTCCACAAGCACGTAATGATTAGGATCCTTTCAAAACCCTCTCCGTCCCCTCTGTACCAAATTTATTTATGTGCATCTTTATGCTTAGAATGATGAGTTATAAATGTACAAACTCCAATCCTCATACATGACCTTCAATTGCCTTCCAGCATCATTCTCCCCTAATGCTCCACAACGACCCATTACACTATCCACAGGACCAGTGTCAATTCTTATATTCAAATCATCCATCACAAACACTCTATAGCTCCTGGGTATCAGTCCTATCATTTCATGGACGAATGATGCAGTTCAAATAAAGTTAATGAAGAAAAAATGAACAAACGAAATACAACAGAGTGCAATCGGAAATACAATGTATGTGAGTACATATGAAAAAAAAAATGGTTGCAACACACTTCCATCAGAATATGCAAATCTGTTTCTATTATCCAAAAGAAGACAGGTCTGTGTTATAATGCATTAGATAGACTGTAGACACCGAAATGGAAATGTTTTGATTACGACACCCTTGCAAAAGCAGTGTGAAGAGTGTAATGTTTTGCTTGTCATGGCTGTGTCTGTGCGCTAACAGTAAATGCAAACATTTTCTTATCGATATTTACTAAACTTGGAATAAGGGGTATGAAACCACCAGGGAAGTGGCCCATTGTTTTTTAGAACAAGAGGTCGAATGTCAAGGTATCACTGCAAGATCAAGATTAAAAAGTGTTATTTGATTTACAACACACTTGGTAGACTGACAGATGGTTAGGCAAGAACGAATGAAAGTTTTGAAAACAAGGACAAGGTCAAAGGTAAGTCTGTCTGTGTTTCTTTGTTGAGATAATAACTAATGCAGTTGCCATATGATTAGGATCAAACTTGGTGGAAGAACTGAAAATCAGCCGAGAGGTTAACCTATTAATTTTGAGAACGATGTGGCAAAAGTCAAGGTTGCCATAAATTTATAATCTGATTTTGGTCAGACTTTGTGAAAATGTTCCGGGAAAGTCAAGATAAACATTCTAATTTTCAAAAGAATCACTAAAAAATCAAGGTCAGTGGATAATGTTTAAGATCAAGGTTATATAACAATTCAGCTTTAACCATTTTGATTCGATTTAGACCAGACTTGGTATAATGTCCAATTTCTTGCTAATGAAAGTGAACTGGTATTTCTCCTTGAAAAAATATGGAATATAAACTGGGATACCACAGGTCACAGTGAAGCTGGAAGACCAGGGGAGCCTTTGCACAGAAAATTCAAATGGACACATACTGTACTACATGGATAAACACGAAAAGGGACATGATGTAGAACTCTTGGAAAATAAATACTTGAGTGGCATTTCTGGATAATTCTTTGGTGTAAAAGTAAGAGAAACAGAGCTAATAATACAGCTGAAGAAGAGATACAAGATGAAATTAATCCAAGTCTATGAAACACCACTTGGTTCTGATGACAAAGCTGAAAAAAAAATGTTGAGTATGCTATGACAAAACACAAAACCCTGTGTATGGCTGTGATGGGAGATTTTAATGTAAAGGTAGGTAAGGAAAAGGTGGGTGGGGCCACAGTATGGAATTTTTGAATGAGTATATGGAATAAGAGACAAAATACTAGTGGAGTTTGTGGAAAGGAACAGATATAAGGTGAAGAATATCTTGTTTTAAAATAAACAAATTAAGAAGGGGGCTTGGAAGGGAACACTTGGCAAAACAAAGAATGGAGTGGATTTCCTTCTCACTGCCAAATGACATCCTGCTACAGAGAAAAGACAGCAAATTTAGGAAGCAACCACATAATGGTAAGTAGCTGAGAAATACTAGATCTCAGGTGAGAGTCTAATCCAGTGGAATAAACAAACCTTGTAACAGTGGGAGAGAAGGCAGTTTAGTTTGTTAATTCAGAAAAGGAACTCGTTGTTGAGGGACGAAAGTAGATGCTGATACGCAGTAAATTAAATCAACTTCATGAGAACAGTTAATGAAGCATCTGTGGAAGTTGAACGGGAGGTAGGAAACAACAAGAACAAACTCTCAAAGAGGGCAAAAGAAACTCAGAACTGGGATTATCAAAAATTTTACATCATCAGAATCGGAGAAATTTTTTAAAAATGAAGGGAGCCTGAAGGAAATCAAGAGGAGACCTGCTATAGAAAGAAATCAAATATTTGCTCTGACAAAATCAAACAGAGGGGTAACAAAAAGGAAAAATTAAATGATAAAAATAACTATTTTATGCAAAACTTTACAGTCGTTTTATCATGGTAGATGAATCACCTTAGGATAAACCACTGTTGGACACAATGATACCCATTATTACATTATAAGTAAAGAATGCTTTGTGAGCAAGATGATGATGATGGTTTTTTAAAATGATGCAGGTGGCTATGTAACTGGTAAACCAGGAAAATTATTCCCAAAATTATTAGAGGTCGTCAGTTACGCTGATTATGGACAAAATTGTTTATTTCATTCACAAAACAAGGTGATGGTAAATACCAAAGGAATATCGTCCAATTAAGCATCTTCCTCTTGTATACAAGCCTTCCACGAAAAACCTAACAGTTTTAATTAGTTCAACACTAAAAGCAAACCAACCATGAGAACATGCTTGATTTCCTTGTAGCTATTCGACAATAGAGCATATTCATATTATTAATCAAGTGACTGAGAAAACCTCAGGCTACAGCAAACCTTTTAGCATGGCATTTATTCTGACAAAGCATTTGATGCAGGTGAATCAACTCATGATGTCAGAGAAATTCCAGGACACGGTGTAGAAACACTAGAAGATGGTTGTAATGACAGTACTGCCATCATAAAACTCCATAAGGATGACCAGAAAATACTACTACTGGAAGGTGTTCGACAAGGTGATGCAGTTTCAACCAAGTTGTGCAGCATGAATAGGGGACATTTTTTAGTATATAAATCTATGATTAAAAGGGAATCTACATTAAAGAGCAGGAATTGAAAAAGCGTAGATTTCCTGATGATATATTTCTTTTCAGTGAAAAGAGGAACTACAAGAGATTACAGTCGATCTGAACAGGAACAATCTGAAGACTGGCTTGAAAGTGAATATGAAGATAAAACCTCTTTCGCTAACATGTTTAGACCTTTCCAGTAACAATAGTAGATGAAAAACTAGTAAGTGTTGAGGACTATGCATACCTACGACAGGCAGTTCAGGGAAACACAGTCCTTGACAATGAAAAAAAGAGAACAGGAGGGAGTTGGAAGGATTTTGGCAAAGAATGCAACTATGTGATGGATAAGCACTTGTCATGTCACAAAAGTTGGTTATAAACTCAGTCTTTTTTTTTTTTTTTTTTAACTCGGAAACGTGGAGCCTAAGCACATTCTGGCAGAGTAAACTTTTGTACGCTCAGATAGGAATGGAAAGAGATATATTTGAGATCACATGGACAGAGAGAGAGAGTGAGAGAGAGAATAAGAATGAATGAATGAACAACCTAGTGTCATGCAACTACGGTCATTTGGCACTAAAGTAGAAAACGTAAGACGATCATTTTCTGCTAGGTGTTGTAAAGGGAAAAGGTCAAACAGAGGGGAGTTGACGAGTACGCGATAGAAAGGTCGTAAGACGTGTAACAGAAAAGTGGCGGGATTCACCAAGATCAGACAGTGAGGGTGGGCGGTCTAAATCATGAAGGAAAGGGAAAGCACGACGACGTTCAGTCAAGTATTGGGGACAGTCTATTAGAAGATCAGCTACAGTAAGTCGAACCTGACAAAGTGAGCAAAGAGGTGCCTCACCGGACATCAAATAACCATGTGTAACGCGGGCATGTCCTAAACGTTAGCGTGCTAACGCAGTCGCCCATCGTCTGTTAGAATTGGACCCAAGAAAAGGACACTACTTTCATTTTGGTGGCAATCATGTACAACCACAGTTGTTGACTTTATACACGGGTTTTATTCGCCTGTGTAGAGTACAACTCTCATGTGTGGGTAAGCTTCCCACATACAGCTCTTCTCAACAAGTAGGTGTCAAAGGCTTTTCGTCTCATTAACTCTCCTCTTACTGGCTCCCTTCAGCCTCCCTCTCATCGTCGCACTGTAGCATCTTTAACTCCTCTCTATTGCTTCCTCAGTGGTCACTCCTCTGAACTGTCTGCCCAAATCCCTCCACCTCTATAACGGGCGCGTAGCACCCGTCTAGTAACAAACCCTCATCCCTTTTCTGTCCAACTCTATAAAGCAAGAGTTAACCGTTACTCCAAGTCCTTCATATATGCAACAGGTCAACTCTAGAACTCTCACCCTCTGTATTTCCTACTTCCTATGATCTCGTCTTTCAAACGCAGTGTGTCCAGGCATCTCGAAATGAACAGAACTTGAATTTGGCTCTGTTGTAGTTTTTTTTTCCTTGGAAAGAACGGTTTGCGGGCTCCTGGCCTTTGGTTCCTTCTTCCTTGCATAAAAAGAAAAAAAAAATCCCTCACAAGGAGTTTCATACCACCGATAACAACATAATCGAGAAGAGACGATTATAAAATGTTGGACGTGACCTTGGCAATATTAACAGGACGTTCGATTTCCACATCATGGAATTCTGTAGCAATGAACGGGTAGCACATCATAACCCCACAAGGGCGGCCTGAATATATGGCAAAGTCAAAAAAGTCCCAGTCACCTAGCTGAATATACAGAGGGACTGCAATGGTACCTACCAATTTAGCAAATTTCTGAAAGCCAGAATAGGAGCACCGGCAGTATCCAACAGAGAAAGCATGGGATCAGCCTGGGTTGTATCTGGACAGTAACAATACGAGGCCCATCACGCAGGGAACGTAATGTCACATCCTTCAATACACGACGGAGCAGAAGTAGATGGAACTCGATCATCCGTGGCAAGGGGGGCACGAGGAGGAATGGTGAAATACTTGGTCCAGGTCTACGTGTCAAAAAGTGTCGATGTAAATGAAAGAAGTTTTGAAAAAATGGTAGGACGGGGGTGAGAGGAAAAACTACAGTGGAGGCAGACTTGGACCGAGCGGGGTTCGAGGCAGAGTAAATAGGTGTGGAGGCAGAACTGGGGATATAAGGTTCGAGGGTGAGTGAGGGAGGCGGCGGCAACAGAAGAAATAACTGTGACATTGGGAACAGCTTGTGGAAGGGATGTGATGATGTGTTTAGTGGACTGATTGAGCGTTGGTCAATCGTAGTATCCTTAATCGGGTTCAAGGTCGTCAGGGTATCAGACAGGGGAGGTAATGGTAAGGGGGCCTCTCCCGAAGCCTCAACATTCGAAGCTTCCACCTCCAAAATAAAGCCTTGCTGAGAGAGGCAGGCAGAGACGTCCGCACCCTCCCAGCGCTTGGTGTGGACTGGGGAGGGAGAGTGGAGTCACTTGCACTACACTGGTTGTGACGTCATTATTCCACATGTTTTCGTTCAGTGGCCGGGATGACAGAGGATGTTGTTGGTACAACTAACAAAATTTGGTATATAAATACTGTGAGTACATGTAGAGAGGGTATTGATAATGATGCCGAATCTATTATGATTTAGGTGAAAGGACGTTAAACGAGTAGGTTAGTTAATAATTCAACAAATGCTCATTAATAACCAGCCAAGAGACGAAGTAAGATTATCCACATCGAAATTTTTTAGCAGATAACCGTACATGATTCACAATGTTTCGATATTTCTTTACTATCACAAAGTAAGTGTGGACTGCTAATGGTTGGCAAGTATCTTTTAAATAAATGTTAAGTAATTTTTTCAGAAAGAAGTAATGATATTGCTGGATGGGTGATGGTAGACGCTGTTCCACGATGTATTCTTCCTTGTTTTGTTATAGAAAAACACTACATATATATATTGGTTTAACTGTGAAGGGTCTCAATAACAAAGCAATGTCTCCCAACCCTAATAACATCTCCTTTATTCCTTAAAAAAAAAAAAAGTGAACGAATAATGTGGGAAAAAGGAATGACGTCCGTCTGTCCACGTCATATTCGTCGTTCATTTGTTTTTCCACATTAGCAGACGAAATACCACAAAACGGTAACGCTGAGAGAGAGAGAGAGAGAGAGAGAGAGAGAGAGAGAGAGAGAGAGAGAGATTCGTGGATTAGAGAACTGACTAAAACAGATGTAATCAGTATCACCAAATACCCAAAATGGACGAAGATAGGTCACGTCCTTCGAAGAATGGATAACAGATGGACAAACAAAATAAAGGAGTACCAACCCACAGATGGAGTGAAAGAGGCTGACGGAGAATAGGATATGAGATTTAGTGATTCTCTGGGAATGGATATAACAGACAGACTAACAGTCAATAAGTCAGTGTGGAAAAAAAAAAAAAATGGGAGAAGCCCACACCTTGCGGTGAACTGACTCAGGATAATGATGATGATGATGACGGAATAGCTATGATGATGATACTTATGATGATGAAGGTGACGTTTATTATGTTAACGACAGAATGGCTGATGGTAAGCTATATTTGAAGGGATTCTGTTTGGGGACGGTCAAAAGCCAAAGGCACTGGGCAAGATCAAAGTTCGACCTGTGTGTAAACAAAATAAAACAGCTTTGATGTAATTTGCACCAAATATGGTGGAATGGTCGATGATAACACAGGGAGATAACCTCTTATTTTTTATAACTATAGGTCAAAGGTAAAGTCAGATGGCAAGATCAGCTTGATACATTTTTACCCAATTTATATCAAAGGCAAGGATAAAGAGATTCAGTTCTGAGAATATTCAGTCAGTGGTATAGGTCAAATGACATGGCCAATTGTTCCACCCAATAATTTAAGAAGTTTTTATTCAGCTAAGACCAAACTTCGAGGAGTAACTGAGGGATCGCCGAAGGTAAAGCGATTCGTTTGAGAAAAATGTCAAATTTCGAGATCAAAAGGCAAGATCATTTCAGAAAGATTGGTTCCGACACGAATCATAATTGATGGTAGGATTGCGGGTCTGACAGGAATGAAGTAATTCGATTTGAGAGCAATCAGTCGACGACGAATATCTCAGGGTAATGAATTTTCGTCCAAGTTATTGTAGAACAAGGGTGCTGAAGTCTCTGAGTGCTCCATCATGTTCAGGTTAGTCATTATTCATACCACATTTTACTTTCATGGGTTCTTTTAATCTGAATAAGAAGCTGTCTTTTATCCATATTTACCCTTCATACAATGTGTGTAGGTGATAAGTGGGGGTAACCATCGTTCATTCACTTAATGTGGTGCTGCCTACTTCATCCTTCATGTCTGTTATTCTTTTTCTGTGTCTGTCCACAGTTTTTCCAATGTCTCCCAACCTTCCTGTCACTTCCTCTTTCCACTTCAGGTGGCTCTACACTGAGTGACATGACAAACTGTTTTTTGTAACTCGAGAAACCATTTACAATGCTGGGTGGTAACCATATAGCCAAATAATGGGGTGACTTGGAGTCTACTATGGCGCTCCTGTCAACTGCGTGGAGAGATGCAAATATGGCATCTGCCCAGGAACCAAATCTCCACATTTAATCCCCGCACCTCGCTGTGGCGAGGTGCTGTCAGCCACGTGGAAACATCAGTCCACTACACGGAGCGAACCTACAGGGATTGTTGCTTGCCTGCTGATGATAGGTCTGCTCAGTCAAACTGGGGTTGCTCTACAACAACAAAGTGTATATCCGTGTTCCTGTTACGATTACTCTAGAGCAGTGTTCTTCAAACTTTTTTCATCGCGACCCAGTTTCATTTTATGTATTATCTTCACGATCTTATTGCACGACTGTTGTACCTCTCTCACGCTGGTTTGAAAACTTTTTACTAATACATACATATATATATACATACATACATGCATACATTGCATAAGCATGTACACATACCATATATATACATACATACATATGTGGATTCAAAACAATTGCATATGTTGAAAGTGTGCTAATGTAAATTTTATGTATTAAAAATATTATTACAAAATATGTGCAAGTACTGTGTAAATTGCAGCTAAGCAGAGAAAAATAGTATGCCTTTACCTGTTCAGTGTGCCTGGTGTGCCTGCTTGTTACTACACTCCATTTCTCTGAGTCTGGCACCATCAGTGATGTCCTCAGTACCTGTAGTACTGATAAAGGCCCTTAGTACTGGATATACCTTTTTGTATTGCCTTTTTATATTGATTCTCAAAGTAATAAGTGTAGGTTCACATAGTGCAGAGAATTTACATCAACACTACAGGTGTTGAGGACATCACAGATGGTGCCAAACTTGGTGAAATGGAGTATAGTTATCTTGGCCCAGTCTGGCTTGCAGGATGTATAACTTGTGAGATGAAGCTCATTTTCTTGATCAGGTGTTAGTTTTAGCCCTACAACAGCCTCTGGTCTTTCATAAGCGTAGGGGTCTTTCACCCAGTGCTTTTCTCTCATATCTTGTAACTTATCTTTAGCAAAGTACTATTCAAAACTCTCAGACAAAGAATGAAGGTGTAGCTGTATATCGCATTTAATTTTCTCCAGATTCTCCTCACTGATGCTGTTTTCTTCAATGTGCTGCAAAAGTGTTCGGAACGTATAGTAAATAGGGCGATCAACACCAAGCCTAGCTTACCACAGCATTATTGATTCCTTAAATGTTTCTGCTTCCTCACTGTGTCGGAATACATTATTTTCTTTCCCGTGCAGTTTCAGATTAATGCATTTCACTTACTATTTATATATCTAGTTACGATGTGGCGACCCACTGAGCAAAAGCTTGCGACCCAGTACTGGGTCGCGACCCGTACTTTGAAGAACCCTGCTCTAGAGCTGCACCTAATATTTTTTGTGATGGCAAGCAGTAACGTCGAAAGTGAACAAATTTTAAGGAATGGGGGAAAGGGTGAAGGAAGAACGTGTGCTTATTTCCCTCAGTACATACCAGGTTAAGGGGGGAAGGCTATTTTTCGTGGATTCTGGGCTACTGGGGGCTACTCTACGGGTGGGACTGAGGTGAAGCAAACTCTATTGACCTGGCAAACCTGCCTCACTCTCTCCATAGTTCCTTCCCATTTCGGGTTGTGGTGGGACAAGGTCCTGCTGTGTTCACGTGTATCTCTTTTACTGTAGACCCCTGCGTTTAGCTAAGGCTGGATCCTTTCCTAGTGATGATAGGATTACACAGAGACCACGCTAGGCTGTCTGTGGTTGGGCAGAAACAGTCATGTCACTTGGCTCTTTTGTATTACAGTGTAAATAACTGAGAAAATATACAAGCCTGTCTCAGGCGTTGCTTTCCTCCATGTTAAAGTAAGGTGATATTCACAGGAAGTCAAGCCTGGAATATACCTCCTCCATGATTGCCATCAGGCCCCGAGCTGCGACGATGATAATAGGAATACCTTTTTTTAGATATTACCTTTTTCAGATGCCATTTTTGATGATGTTATACTGTACTGGGGGGAGTCAAACTACATGCATACCTTAACTGTCATTTTCATAATCACTTTCTCAATAAGATTTTTTTTTTTTTTTTAGGAACGCATGGTTTTAGTTCGTATTTAAATACTTGCCTTGAAGCACGTGTTTTTTCTGTTGTATTTATGTACTCTACGTACAGACAGTGCAAATTTTATTCAGACAGTTTTATTGTTAAGGGTACATCTAAATTCTCTAGTCAGAGAATAAAGTAAAGAATACGTCATCAGATTCAAGGGGTAAAAACAGAGTGAGCTAATGTGTAAGCAAACCCCTGATTATAAAGTAATTAATGGAACTGCTGTATTTATTAAGTGTAACCCGCCAACACTCCGCATTACAGAGTGTGGTCCGCAACGATACACAACGGTAAGATGTATCCTGACATCACTCCGAACTTCAGACATTATCGTCAGACTCCTGGCACATGTTCACTATCCCGCCCTTAGTCTCAAGGGATTACCATTTTCGTTTTAGCTTCTTAAGTACAATAACAGCATTTCACTTTTGTTTATTTCTATCTCCGGGCAACTTAATCGAGCTCAGGTGTCAGGAAATAGTCTTCAAATAAGTGAGGTTGGAATTTGGATAAAGCCTAACTTACGTAAACTTTCATTACCAGTTTGCTCTCGTACCTCGAATAAAGACGTCTAACAGAAATTATATTTTATAAAGCTGTATTCTAGGTCTCGTGGGAAGCTTCTTAGCATTCATCCATGACGATTTGTTTTGCATCAAAGAATATTGCCACATTTTCACGCTAATAATGTCGCGTTAATGCAAACAGGTAGCATCGATAACGTGCAATAAGATACCCAAGTGCAATATACAGAGTATGTAGCTAAGGAAGTGTTACGAAATAAACAGAACCCTCAATATGACATCCTCGGCCTGAAGATGCTGATCAAGTTGCGACTGGACACGGTGTAGTAGTGACGGATAATGAAGCATATCTCAGCCAGCTCGAAATGTCGGTAATTTGCTTGTTTCAGCCCATACATGACTTGGAGATAAATCTATGGTTTTCTCTTATTTTATATGTGATTCTTTCGATTTTTGTCCTCGCTTTCGTCCTTCATTATGGTAATGTTATTTTACATTAAATTCATCCTACATCCAGACGATTTTATTCAGCTTATTTGACTTTTCGAACTGGAGGGTTTAGATGGAGTGTTCATCAGCCTCCTTTTTACAAAAATATGATTATATGGAGGCAGCATGTCACAACTGATGTGCTCAAGAGGCAAACCAGACGTCGAAATAAGTTTCCCATGGAACTATGCAAAGAAAACGGGATACTTAGAGAAAACATTGATGTAACAGGGACACTAATATGGCTGCCACTACATGTAATTATAATGTAACAACTTTGTACCATGTATGTGTCATTGTGTCTTTGTTCATTATTGTGCTTGCAATGATAATTACTTTTATGCATTCTATGCCCTAAGATACCGATTTTTTTTTTTTTGCACCCCTTCCTGCTTAGCCTCTAGGGACAGTGTTCTCCAGAGTGCTGGGGCTTGTACTGAACGGTAAATAAAGAACGTAAATTAAAAAAAAATGACAAAATTAGTCTTAGCCATACCTTGGTCACAAGTGGACGTGTGTGTACGCCTTACCCTCGACATTAGTGTGGTGTTCTGGGACTCCTCTCTCCGCCTTGTGCATTGTTATTGTCATTAATACCCGGTAAGATAGGGTCATGGGTAAGGGCAAGCTTAAAGCAAAACTCAAGCATGGTCCCAGCGCCCCTGGTCCCTCAGCACAAACTGCTACGACAACCAGTGCAGCCCCCCCCCCCCCCCCCGCCTAGCTGCTGCACGCCGTTCCACACACTCCCCTCTGGACACTGATGCCCCTCACACTTCAGCTCAGGCTGTTGGTGATCCTGCTGCATCCAACGAACCAACTACCGGAACAATTAAACGCATCAAGCTCGATAATGGTCGTGGTGATGATGATGATGATAGTACCTAACAGGGAAGCGTGCTGCCTCTGCACCCCGACACTGAGTGCCAACCACCCAGTACAGGCCCCAACCCCATTTGATCAGGGCCAAATACTATGTGGTGTGAATGTGATGTTTGTGTATTTGTGTTCAATATTAACGTTACTTCTTGCGTCACTGCAGCAAAGTCTTTCACTGTTACGCCACCAGGATTATTTCCTTAATAATCTTTAATCAGTCAATCACGCAGGAAAGAGTTGAATAAGGGAAGCAGATATTATAAAACGGTAATGCCGGGAGCAGTATATATCGTAGTTCACAAACGAAGCAGTGATACTACAACGAATTCCCACTGGAGAAAGTTAGAGTTAATGGCAATGAAACACTAAAACAAATGTCGGGAATGCTGAAGTCAGTTGGTAAGGAAGTTGGAAAAGCCTGTGAATATCCCTCCTCCCCAAACATTAAAGATGAGGATAATGGCCGTATTCGCAATCACCTAGTCTTCGTAACGCCTCTTCGTCCGTGACTTGTTTCACATATTACATTATGCTGCCCTCAGTTATTTTACTGATGCAAGCTTTCTATAATTAAGACATAAATAAGCAGTATCCGAAAACCACAAAGGAAGAGATTTACGAAGTTTCCAGTGCCGATGAGATTACAGCCGTCAGAAGTAAGACTGGATGAGGTAACAATGAAAAAGGTAAATGGGAATTAAGACATGACAGAGTAATCGCAAATCTGTGGTATAATGGTAAATTTATGACTAGTAGCACGCATTTACTCTTAACCTGCGAAATCATAGGAGCACAAAGGAGCACAAAGAAAAGCAGACAACAACATACTCTTTGGTCCTGTCGAGGCTGTTTGCTTTACGATAGGTTATAGCTAAAGTAATTATGAGTCACAGGCAAGGATGGGAAAGTAGACGGCAAGTAAACATGCATTTGCGTCAAAACGTTTTATGCCACTGTTTGGATGATCTCAAGGTCCTGCTTGTATATTGTGACTGTTATTGGAAACCCCCCACCGGCGTGAGTCTCTTCAGTCACTTTAAGTTTGCACCCCAAATGCAAAATAGGAGTAGTGATCCCTAGATGCCACATAAAAAATTGTAGGTTTAACTCGAATATATCTCTAAAAATATTCGGTGAAGTTACTGGAGACGTTTTGATTATACAGTATAAGGAATTCCTATGCAGTAAGGGGCATCGTATCCTGACATGACAAAGCCTTGCTCAAATCCTGTCTTTCTGTACTTCATCGTACGCACTCTTTCCATAACTTTACAATGCTCTATGGAGGAATGAACACGCCTTTTTTTTTTTTAATTGCATTTACGGCTCCCTCAGCATTTCCCGTCAAGGTAGCTGAGACTGTTAATTCAAACAAGACGAGTTAACTTCGCTATATAATCACTCTGGGCTGTATTAACTGCCCTTAGCACTACGTACAGTTTAATAGAATAATTTCATGTAGACTTGATTCAAGTGAATACTGAATGTATTACATCATGCTTTCGCTGAGTACATGTATTCTATATACTGTATATTTTTGTTCACAGACTCTTTTGGAAATAAAATTACTTGTAGAATTATCACAAAATTCTATGAACAATTTAATTCCACACTTTTTTTTTTTCAGTAGCCTCCATTGTACTAAAAAATGAAATAATCGCAGCAGCAAAGTCAGCAAATAAACAAGATTTGCTTCACTCACTGTTTGGGGTCGACTGCAGACGGATGGCGAGACGTAGAAACTTTGAATGGTGATTTTGCAAAACCCTCCTGTCAAAACTATAACCATTCTGTTGCAAAGAGTGGTGTAAAAACCCAGAATTAAAGTGGAGGCTACTGGGGCTATAGCTCAGGGGCCCCCACAAAAACTGGTCTCTCACAAGACAAAGTGATTACTGATCTTGGAAATTTCATGCCCCTAGAGAAAAGCAAAAACTGTTGTGTGTACTGTATAGGCTAAGTATAGCTTAACATACGGTTGTATCATACACTAGTGCTCCTGCATCCGTTTTAGGAAGCCTCCACAAGATGCGATGCCCCGTGGCCCCTACAGTTCTGAATCCTTTTCTACAATAACCCCAGAACATATAGTTATACATATTTTTTGCAGCACTGCTCCTTCTCCTGATCCCTGACATACATAAGTATAATTTTGGTCTCCAAGGTGAAGGGATTAAAGCCTGAAATCTGTTTTATATATCTAACTGGAAGTTTATTTAGTTTCCTATCATCAATTTTGGCATATCGTCATTTAGAGAACTAGTTTATTTCTATTTCTCTCAGTCTCGAAGTGGAATTCAGTCAAGTTTAGTTGTACAAACTTCGATTTGTTGGTCTTTCCCTGTATTTAACTAAAACAGTTTTATTAGTGAAGGCAATTTCCTTTGTTTTCCCATTTTGGCTAATCTAAAGCCACCCATGACCTTATCTCTTATGGAAAAATGTGTTCATTATCTTTATACACATGGTACAGAGACTGGAGTAAAAATTAATACATGTCTATAGAGCAGAGGAGTCTTGGGAGTTTTGTTGATACTTCGGCCTCGAGAGGACCATGTAGAGGTTCTTCAGATCATATGATTGTGATATGCAGGGTAAAGTCGACAGGAGCGTGGCAGACAGATAAATTAATATAGAGCAGCGCATTTCATTTGGGCGCATTGACATTTCATTTGAGAGAAAAAAAAATCACTTGGGCTTCACATTAAACTTTTTTGGGGCGCTGAGTTAAAATAGGGTAGTGGGCGCCGAATTAAAGTAGATTATCTTAATACCTTACAGTTATAATTAACGTGAACAGATTATAACCATATTGAATAATCGTTTGTCAACTTATGTGTATTATAGACTACAAAGAAAAGAAACATTTTGTGTAATTTATTGCATGTGCCAAATAGAATACATATAACATAAAAATCTGAGTTATATCAAAATAGAGTACATTCTCACTGTATAAGCAATCTGTCACATATCCATTCCGGGGTGAAATTTGCAGCCAACTTGCAGGAATATACTGGACCCTACTAATTTAATTATTTTTATATTTAGGGAACTGTTCAAATAAAAAGTACATCTCTTGTTTTTCATCTCGTCTTAAAGATGCAGGATCATTCACTCCCCTAGTTTTGACGAAGGTGATTGTAATTTCTGCAGAACATGTGGAATATAAACAGTGGGGGATGCGAGGAGTAGAACTGCTCGTTGAAGTGAGAGTGGAAAGACAGGTCCATTGTTCGTTCTCTTGTTATCGGCTGGTACAGTAACTCACATAACTGTTGGAAATTTGCACTCTTCCTACACATGAGAGTTAACTGTGTAGTCTTCAAAAGCAGTGCACCGTCTATCGCCTGGAGTCCTTGCATCACATCTTCAACAAAGCTGTCTGATACTTCCCCTGATGATAAAAACGAAAATAATTAAAAAAAAAAGAAGCCATGTTCCAATCACTCCCATTTTTATCTCCGTATTTTTCACCTACTCCATGTTAATGAATATTCCTCCACAATGCTGCCCTAAGTGACACCAGCAACACTCGATCGTTGCTTCAGGGAATATAATTTTTATAACATTTATCAAAGCTAGTTCAAAGTCAGTACCAACAGAGGCAGGATTTAGGCATACATTTCTCAGTACAGATTTCATTTACATGATTCCACAAATCACTAACAGTCCTGTGTTTTTGTAGGTAGTAGGGCATATATTAATGGTATGGGTTTCCATTTTTACAACCAAAACAGTATACAGTTTGTAAAAGTACTTGGGGCAGCAGCTGAAAGTTCCATCAAACAAACATATCTTCCACGTCTCTGCTAAGACATCCAAGATTAATGTTAGTGAAAAATATAATTATTCCTTTCTGTTCGTCATTTCGATGTACTAAATTTTCACCCTTGTTTTTTTCTAGTTTCTGACAGATTCACAACTTCCTGACGACTCTTAAACACCACCGGAAACTTTCGTTTACGCTCTCTGTACACAGCGAGAGAAAGATTTTTTAAGTCTTGCGGCAGAAGGAGGTTCTTACTAGAATTCTGAAGTTCTTTTTAAATTATTTTTGAAGGTCTATCACAAATGTCTGAATTGGCACATCGTTCCATTTGTACTCTGAGTTGTTGTGACCCAGTTTTTTATTCCCCATCACTTGCAAGGTTATATGTTAGGTAATTGTTTTCACAAAAGTTGTTCCATTATCATCTTCTCTGATCCAAGTTTTGCAGTTGGTTCTGTTGCCTGTGCACCTCCACGATATATCACAGCTTTTCAGTACCCTGTCGACTCTAAAGGTAAATCCATCTTATATCAAACGCTTCTTTTTCCTATTTGCTTTTGAGAGTTGGCTGTCCATGGTGCTGTGGTGCTGCCCAGCTAAGGAATGAACAGCTCAGCTCCACTCAGTCGGCAGGGTGAGCAACGGTCCAGAGATGCCAGTGAACTTCAAAATGGTTTGTTCAAAAGTATCATAAAGTGTCAGAGGTAGAAAACGAAATGAACCACAACATGAGGCCGTCAGAGAAACTAGACGACATACCTTCAATAGCTGCTTCGAAATTCAAATGATCAAATCCCACAAACCACTTGAAAGTCGAACAACCTGTAACCAAGTACGCCATTCTCTTCGTCATACAGTAGCGCCCAATGAAGGATAAGACGTCACGGAAGTAGCGATATGTTGGCGGCCAAATGAAATAACAGCAAATTGGATTTTGTGCCCAAATGAAATGCGGCCAAAGCGAGCAAGCGAGAGAGGGAGGGAGAGAGGGGGAGTAGATGATGAGAATGAAACATGGAAAGTGTAGAGACTAAGAAACAGAGCAGTGTTAAATGAATACAATTAAAGGCAGAAGAGGAGCTGAGTCACTCAACTGGCTGGGAGGAAGTGGATGTGGAATATTTGTGGAGTGCATGTAGGGAGTCTCTGGTTACGAATGCTGAAGCTGTGTGTGATGTGACTAGGGTACCAACGAATAAGAAAGGCAACTAAAATCCCGTCACCTCTCTGGCCTTTCTTTCAATGATCTTTAAATATTTGTCTCTTGAATCCGAAGCTCCGAAGCAAATTGTACTGATGGCCTTCATCTATGGTCAGACAAATCAGTAATTGTTAGTTGCTGTAGAATTAGGAGACTGATTTTCAAAGCTCATGGAGAGAGTAACAGGGAAGATGATGTGACTTCTATTGCCGAGTGTACATTTTGGTGAGATGCACAGGTTGAAAAGGTAGTGGTGTAAAATTAAGTAAAATGGCTAGAGTGAAGGTAAGAAAGAGGGCCAAACGAAATAACAGAATATATTGAGAATAATATAAATGTGAGGGGTAAATGATGATGATCTTTGAAAACTGAACATTAACATATTCCGAAGAGGAAACATTTTTTAACAGAGATGGGAAAATGTAGAAATGAGGGAGAAAACAGTGTGAAAGTGTGGGAATGAGACTGGAAGAATTCTGACAAATGGAAGTGATGAATGGAATAGAAGGAAACAGTAATTTGAAAAACTGTTGAATGGAAATGTTATGAGCAGAAGCAGTAGTAAAAATTATAATTATTTTTTATTTTACTTGTGCAAAAAATAATGTGAATGGTACGAGGAGAATTGTAATAAAAATGATTAATCGAGATGGTGTGCACACAGGTAATGGAGTGCCAGAAAATGTGAGATAGGCAAAAATGAACAATGCTGTAAATTGACTGACATGTTGAAAACCATCGGGTGTTGATGCGCACGTTGAGGTAATTAAATGTAATGAAGAGATTGATGTCTTTGATGGAAATGTGAATGAGAGCTTGGATGAGCGAAACTGAACCCATAGAGTGGACGAAGGCTGTGACTGCCCTTGAAAAAGAACAAAGATGATCTAAGTGAGTACAGAAATTACCGTGATATTAGTTTTTTTTTTTTTTTAAAGAGAATATGCAATGTATATGGAAGAATAACCATACAGAAAGTAGGGGATATATCGAAGGGTCCGGTCAGTAACGAAAAGGTAAGCTTTACGAATGGTAGGTGATGTGTGGATCGAACATTTGTAGTAAGACATGTTGAAGAAAAAAGAACTGCAAGGTAATTATGGAATTAAGAAATTAGTGTGAGCAAGGTAAATACAGAGGAATTACAAAAGGTTTTGCGTATGTGTGGTGCAGATGGAAAACTGTAGAATGCTGTTGAGTTTATATAAGGATGCACGCGCGTATGCCTAGAAGTTTAATACCAGTGTTGAAGTGAGACAAGGATGTGTGACGTCCCCATGTCTGTTCAACTGACAGTGTGAATGGATATGGCTATGAGATAGGATGGAAACTCTAGTTACTAATAATGATAAGGTAATAAGGATAGTAATGAAGGGCGAAGTATCTCATATCCGATGTACGCAGATAATGCTGTGCTTCTTGCTAATAGAGGACAAAATTTTTGGAGGCTGGTATAGAGTTTGTTGACAGCTGTGAGCGTCACTCTTTGAGGGAAATTTAGATAGTTATGAATAAAGTTATGGTTGCTGAGAGAGAAGGTGACTCCTAGTGTGATGTTTTGTGATGTTTTAGTGAATGTAGGGGCTTGAATTGGTTAGGAATTTTGATTACCTGAGAGCAAGGATGGGGAAGAGCAGTGAACATGCAAAACAGGCAAAAAATATAACTATGTACTCAAGAAAAATTGCTGGTGCTACGAAATTTTGTTATGAAACAGAGATCTGAGTGTGCCAGCTGCACAAGGATTGCTTGAAGAAGTTTTAGTGCCCACATTAACCTGTGGGTGTTGGACTTTGTTGCGTATGAAAAAGGAAAATTCAGAAGTTAGAGCAATAGAGATGGGGTTATTGAAAAAGTGAGTGAAGTGTGGAAAATGGATAGGATAAGAGATAATGGCAGTCGAGAAAGTCTGTGGACAATATAGCCGAAGAGAGCATGCATAGATGGTATGGGCATATGGACACAGCTGGTATAGACAGGGTGCCGAAGAGGGAGTATGTGAGTGAGTTTAAAGATGGGACAAGGTGTGGTAGGCCAAAAGAAAGTCATAGACATTATGGTAAACAAATGTGTGAGAAAGGAAGAGATAGTGATTTGTTGGTTAGGAATTTGAATAGGGATCAGGCTGGTTGGATACATGTTGTCCGGAAGAGAGATTGACAGCGGTGAGGCATCCCTTTTTTTTTTAACTCGATAATCGTCGAATTGACTGACTGATAGGTTATATGAATAGCTTATGTGTTGATGCTTATGCTTATGGCACCAAATCAGTATTCCGGGGCTTGAATGGTGTGTGAGTGGGTGTGTGACCCATCTGACCAAACCTACTATTGATTAGTCACTCCTCTCTCCTGTTTTTCTTTTTCCTTCCTTTCTGGGTCCTACTTCACATCACCTGGGGATGTGAAAAAAGAGGCAGAAAGGTGAAGATTATGACGATGGTGGTGGTGGTGGTGGTGATTACGACATATATCCACAAAATTATTTACAGCTCACCTCCATCATTCCCCCCTCCTACTCCGAACGATTCTGCATACAGTTACCCATTTTCTCTTCTGTTAGCTTTGTGGTCTGTTGTGTGATTAATGCAGTTACTGGATGTTTAAATTTCCTCATCTGTGCTCTGATACTTTGGTGCAGTTATTGATATTTTTTATGTGAATTTGTTTATTAGTTTCATATCAAGAGATCATAAACATAAATGAGGTAAAAATTATTTTCAGGCCTCAGATTAAGCAAAAGAAACCGGTCAGTTCCCTTTCGTAATTGAGATTTTTGCTTCTCCGCAACAGAGAAACAAGTGTAGAGTGTGCATTTAACTTTTCCTGTCCTTTTTGCACCTATAAATCAGGGTACAACAAGGATTTGATTATTTTTTTTCTTTTTCGTCTGAACCCCTCCAGTGTGTGCCACTCTGCTACCAGTGGCCGCCGCCGTAGCCTCCTCCATATCCGTAGCCGCCGAAACGACGTCGACCACAACACCTTCCCCTCCCCTTCCCTTTCCCCTTCTTGAACTTCTTAAATCCGAAGGGCTCGGGACTGGCTGCTGGGACTGGGCTTGGCGCCGGGTGTGGACTGGGTGCAGGATCAGGACTTGCCAAAGGCACAGCCTGGACCATCGTCATCATGTGGCAGAGAACCAGCAGCAACGAAACCACCACACAGATCTGCGAAATTAGTCGTGCTAATGTTATGCTTTACTTTACGTCTATATTATGTGTGTGTGTGTGTGTATATATATATATATATATAGAGAGAGAGAGAGAGAGAGAGAGAGAGAGAGAAGGAGAGAACTAGTGTAAACTATACTCTCTGTCATATGGATCCTCTTT
>JAGKTI010003099.1:0-14188 GCA_018397915.1 Birgus latro | reverse complement strand
AGTACTGTATAATAGATATACTGCACTAGCAGTATGTAATATACTACCTTCGTACAGTATCGTCACTGATCTACCGTTGTTATTGTATTTGTATGTTGCTTAACCTATGGCATGAAAGGATCACAGTCATTTACAACCGTGAGGACTGGATAGGTAAATACTCGTGCATATGGTAACATAATTTCATCATAGTACAAAACATCTGTCATACGACATGTTAATAAGTAAGAAATTAAGATACATCGTCATTACTCATGTCTCATAACCTACAGTCTAAAGTGTATGGACCCACCCCATCGTAGGTCTACTTCAGCATGTGGGTTTTATGTACAGGATACTGCATTTTTTAACACCTAATCTTTAGTATGTTTCAGAGGTGGCTGTAAGTGTCATGTTTAGTGCTATTCGCATCACACACACTCATCAAAAATATTGTAGCTCCAGTACAGTTTGTAGGTTTTAAGTACATCAAGAAGTTACTGTATATGCATAATGGTCCTTAACCTAACCTATATTATCTACCACAGTTGATTACAGGTGTTGTATTTGGTGTTGCACTCATTTTACACACCGTAGTGGATGCACTATTCCTATTTTCTTTGGTGGTCTTTTCTGCGTTTGGATATTGTTTTTGCACGAGGGTGACATATTAGATTAAAACATATTAATAATGAATTGGTAACATTGTAACTACACTTAGTGATAATTTTATCCAGTACAACTTCACTAAGTTCTTCCCTTACTGAGGAGCTACTGAAAAATTATATGACGATGATGGGGACGGATGTGGAAAAATGATTATCATGTCATTCTCACTCATCAGTATGAATTATAATTATCAGTTTGCGGGTAATTTGTATCAGATATTCTTTGCTGAAAACCAGACTGGTGGCTAAATGGGAAAAAGATAATTCAGGGAACTACTGCATTACACTGCAGATATATAGTCAAGTTAACAACTCTCGATATATTTTTGTGTTCTTGCTGCTTGAAAAAATTATTCAGCTTAAGAGGGTGACCTGGCAGTGTAGACAGTAAAGGCTGTATCCAACACCTACAGTTCTAAAAGTCTATCCTAAGGTGAAGAAAATTATTTGGAGGTAAGACAAGCAAACTGCATAACAGGTAATAAGACCGGAAGCGTTGATTGCATACTACCACCGTCAATTCTAGTTACCTGTTTATGCCAGACGCCTATATCCAGTAATGGGTGGCTACATATTAATCACCAACACGTGTTCCTGTCCTCTACAGTTTGGCTGCCCTCTGTCTAACTCACATCTCCCTGTCTCATATATCTCTCTACTCCATCCCTCTATCTCATTCTTAGCCTCCCCTTCTTCATCTCCTCCTCACTAATGTATACTCTTCTAGTTAATCTCTCATTCTACATCCTTTCCTCATGGCCATGCCCTCAGTTAGGAACAATAAAGCCTGCAGATCCCTCTTGAGTCTCCTACCAACTCACCAGCCTCATGATGAGTGAAAGGTATGGCGGCCACTGGGAGGGTGACTAGACACTGTGTGGTGCTGTCCTCACTGCCTCGCCTATTTATATCCAACCCTAGACCTTCACGCCACCTGTTCAACACCCCTATACGAAGGGTTGCCAGTTTAGCGGGGGGGTGTATAGAAAAACAGTCCTTTCACCATAACGAGTCCATATTTTTGTCCCTTTGCAGCTTATTTAACGTAGCTCAGTGGCAGATTAAGACAATACTGTGGCTCTACATTTTTGCCACGGTGTTTCTTTGTGACTGGGGTTATAATCTACTGCTACTCTCTTGTTAAATCTCAGTAAACAGGAAGGAGAGATGGCAATTTTAGGTCAAGATAAGGTAAAAATGGTATAAACACGTATACTTTCATTTAGCAATAGTTTTTTTATGGCTCGTCGCTAAGGTTTGACAATTTAGGTTATTTATATTAATTTCCCGGAGAATCTTGTGCTTAGTGACTTTGTATCATCGTAAAGGAGCACATGTAGCATCCTCTGGGAATCTGTTTCTGGCAACTCAACGCATATCGGGACTTATAATCCTGAAGGCCATTCCACTACTTCAGTGTGCAAGTAATGGGGTAAACAATGAAAAGTAAAAGTAGAAAAAAATATACACATTGTCGCTACGTCATGGGATTCTCGTCATACAGCACACAGCAACGGGGAGTTTGTGTCACGAATTATCTATCTGTCTTTCTATAACCAGACGCCGTAATCTCGCAAGGGGTGGCCGTTTGTCTTTGAGTTAGTTGTTTTACGGGGAGGGGCACTAACCCTCCGCCAACCCACCTGTCGACACGTAAGGAAAACGTATGGGTTGGTTATATGGTTACCACCCAGCGCTGTAATTGGTTTTCTAGCTTACGGGAAACCATTAGGCTTGTCGCTTAATGTAAAGCCACCTGAAAAGGAAAGAAGAGTAATAAAAAGTGACAGGAAAGATTATTACATGTTCTGGACTATTATCTCTATGTCTTTTCGATAGTAGCTTAACGTCATCATGTTTGCTGTTCATTATTGTATTTAATCCAGTGATGAACAAAATTATAGTGGTGGTAAAGAATCAAGCACTGGATCTCCTCTATAATTATTAACTTTCATATCAGCATAGGCAATATATAAGATAAATTAGTGAAGGAAATAATAAAGAGAGAGAGAGAGAGAGAGAGAGAGAGAGAGAGAGAGAGAGAGAGAGAATTCAACAACAGAGCAGAAGTTAGTTGAGAATTATAATGAAAATATCATTCAGTATAACACTACATAATTATTTTCTCATCCCTGTGCAAGAGGTAGCAGACAAGCACAGTTTAACATATAATTATTACCAGACGTGTGAAACAAAGCGAAAAATGTGCCGATGGTTTGGCCTGTGAGAAGAATCCAGGAATCCAGGATCTTGAATGACATGTGAGTGGACGTTTGGCCCATTTCACTGGGCATGTTGTTGATAGTTCTCCCACTTTCGTGCCTTCTTTTTCCTTATTTCTTGATCCTAGTCCGTCCTTTGATGGGAATGCTGCTGCTGCTGCTGATGATGATGATGATGATGGTCAAATTGCTTATCAGAGTTATGTAAAGGGCTGCTCGTCCTTCGCTGCCATTTGCAATCTCTTGTTAAACATTGCCAATTCATCATGACCAACGGATAAAATTAGTGAAGGTTTAATTTTTTCCATTTTTCACTTCCGGGCAGGTGTACCCTATCCGTGTAACTGCTGTGTGGGTGTTCATTTTATGAGTAAATATATGGATAGGTAGGCAGATAGACAGACAGACAGACTGATACACAGACAGGTAGATAAACTGGTGAATAAACAGACAGAGAAGTAGACAACTAGCAAAACTACTAAAGAGAGAGACAAGAAGATAGATTGATAATTTAACGCTGTACGCTGACCTTCACTCACGACACCTTCATCAATGACACTTTATTCCATCTCTGTTCTGTCTTTTTCACTTGGACCAAACTATCACATTACGGACGAAACGGTGCCTCGATCGGTTGCGTAATCGTCTCGTGATGCACATGCCCCGAGTCTGGGTCCGCAGGCAGACAGTAGATGACATTTAAAGCGGGTGCTCGTTGTATGCCCTCTCTTAAGTTTGCTTGTAACCTCTCTCTCTCTCTCTCTCTACCTACCTACCTACCTACCTACTTACCTATCTATCTGTCTATCTATCTACCCATCCATCTGTTTGTCCACCTATCTTTTACACAAAGGTTAAAAATCAAAGGCTAAAAACAAACAAAAAAATCTATTCTTGACATTCTTTTCGTGAATCCGGAACACATTTCGCTTAAACGACTGTGGGGATGGGTAAAGGGAGAGAGAGACACACACACACAGATTGAAGACAGTTCCAGAGTTGACCTGCTGCACGCAAGAACCACTAAGAGATCAATGTTGTCTGAGGAAATGTAAGCTGGATGCGGAGGTCAGAGGACAAGACTTTGGGAGATCAGGATGGGCTGGAATGAGCAATCCTTTCCAGTATTAACTCCTACACAAACACACACACACACACACACACACACACACACACACACACACACACACACAATACCACTGCAACTTCCACTTCCACTCCTCCCACAGACAGCCTTCCCTCATTCGTACATCGCAAGCATTTGGAAGTGTTAACCTTGGCTGTCACTCTCTCTGCATGGAATTGGTCAGGTCCTGCAGCAGACCTGACATGGACTGATAACACCACGGATACAAATCACATCACAACTATACTCTTTTTACCCAAACGACCTAAAATTGCCATACCTCCATCTTGAATGTTGAGTTGTAGGGAGAGAGATTAGCACTAGAATATGATGCTAGTCACGAAGCGGCCTGAAAAGGGAGCAGAACTGTAGTAACGTCTTTCTAATGCCACTAAGCTACGTGAAACAAGCTGCAAAAGGACGAAAGTCGGGACCAGGTTTAAGGTAAAAAAATAATAGCAAGTACGTAAAATTCCACAACCTTCTTAAGAGTTTCACCCATGTTTTTTGACGTGCATAAGACTGGAAGAATGAGGTCACAGCGAGAACATTTGATAGAGGAGTCGTTCTGAGTAGAGGATGTTATGAATGGGATCTGTATGCACCTCTGTTTGTTGATGATGCCTTTTGCTGACAGCGAACGACGCATAATAAGGTGAAAGAATTTGGTAATGTGTGTCAAGGGCCCTATTATGTGATATAAGAGTTAACGTAGGATAGAGAAATGTGAAGGAGTTTGAAGTAGACACCGAGACTAATTAGATGATATTAAACAGAAATGGTAATTGAGAAGGTGTTCATGTGTTTATTGCAGAGCTGTGGAAAAAAGGAAAAAAAAGGGGGGGGGGCACTATGAAGGCTGAGGGGAAGGAAAGCCTGGTACAACACAGAAAAGTGGCACGAGACAAGGAGATGGCACAAGATAGGAAAGTGACACTGGATAGAGAAGTGACACAGAACAAGAAAGTGGCACGAGGCAGGAAAAGTGTCACGAGATAGGAAAAGTGGCACAGGATAAACTAGAGACCCCCCCCCCCAAGGGGGAATCACACCAGCTCCAAGCCGATACATATCTAGCGCTGCTCGGAATATGACCTTGACTTTGATATACTTTCACCATTTTCAAACTCGTAGGACATTTTCATCCTTACTACACACCTGTAAAATTTTGTGATGATACCTTGAGCGGTTGCGAAGTTATCGGGCTGACAGACACACACAAACAGACACACACAAACAGACACGCAAACAGACAAACTGCAGACAAACTGAAATCAATACCAGCTTCGCTATGGAGGCTGGTAAAAAAAAAAATGGCACAAGATGGACAACTACAGGTGTGTTAAGGGCAGTGACAAGAAATAGAAAAGGAAGTGAAGAAGTGAAGAAAGCAAACAATGACATACTATACTTCCTTCGCCTTAACTGGAACAGATTTTCGTCCTTTTCCAGATTATTTTCCAAAGCTTCGTGGCATAATAAGACAGTACTACGATTCTACATCCTTCCCAGAGCATTTCTTCGTGGATAGCACCGTATTCCACTGCTAATCTTTTGTTACAGCTCAGTAGAGGAATAAACCAAGACTTTACATTCCTTCCAGAGCACTTAATCGTGGCTGGCACCATGCTCTGATAATCTACTGCCACAGCTCACCGTTCAAGATGATGAGAAAGCAGTTTCAGCTCAAGTTAAACACAGAAAGAAAGAGAAAGTACGAGAGTGAGGTGGCTGAGAGGAGGAGGACGCGAGGAAAGCTGGGAACAAGGCGGGGAGGTAAGGTAGGAAGGAATGTAAGCGGGAGTAGTGTATGGGGGAAGAAGGGTCATCACTGAATTAAGACAGAAACACACTGAAATATTTTGTCCTGGTAACCCTCCACGGAAAGCGGCGGCGGGCATTGGATAGATGAAAAGATCCTCGGAAATATATTCTAACTCTGGCCTCAAATGATCTACTTTGCACAATATTTCAGCTTAGGTAGGACGATTTTGCCATGTGCAGTGGGAACCTGGGACAAGCAGAATGGCCAGAACAATCACAGTGATGGCTTTCATTTTAAGAAGGCTATTCCTTGACGATTTTGTTCAGCTCAGAGCATCTATACTCCTTTCACTCTAGCTTGGCCTAAAATTGCCATCTCTCCATCTTGAACACTGAATTATAACAATAGATTAACACTAGAATATGATG
This sequence comes from Birgus latro, assembly GCA_018397915.1. NCBI lineage: Eukaryota > Metazoa > Arthropoda > Malacostraca > Decapoda > Coenobitidae > Birgus > Birgus latro. Next base: position 8,000 of record JAGKTI010003099.1, on the reverse strand, counting down.
CTAGTCACGAAGAAGTGCTACGGAAAGGATGTAGAGCCGTAGTACTTATTGTCTTCTTCTGCCACTGAGCTACATGAAATAAGCTGCAAAAGGACGAAAATCTGGGCCAAGTAAAGGTGAAAGGAGTATAGCAGTGAAGGTGTCGGTTAAAGATATTTTCGACTCCTCCAGTTTGAACAATCTCTCCTAAGAAAATAGTCTCAAGATTTTACCACTTCGATACGCTGACCTCTTCTTCTAGCTGAAATTTGCTGCTTCTAGACAATTCAAATATAACTGGAAATCTCCCGTGTATTGTTGATGGCTGTATCTCTCCCCTCTGATTCAATAGTTCTCTTCGGAGTTGAATAAAATCGTCAAGGGAGGGGCGGGGGGAAAGATATCTTCGGAAAAACAACGTTCCAGTTAGAAAGATTTCCTTAGAGAGAGAGAGAGAGAGAGAGAGAGAGAGAGAGAGAGAGAGACGGNTTTTATAATGAAGGCTTAGCTTGAATCTTCCTTTCTCTCTGTAGCCAAACAACTCAGTATCAAATTTTGTAGGGATGGGATAATGAAAGTCACCTCTAACTCGTCCAGTTCCAAACAGCTCTAATAATCCGAATAAAAGCGTCAGGTGGCAGCCAGACTAAAACAACGGGTGGAAAGGCTTGAGAGATTTCCTGGTACAGTGGCCGGGAGTCCTATGTCAACACGGTGTGGTCTGTGGGCCCTTGCGAAGGTAAACACACCACCCCGACCTTTACACTCCATTTTCTCTTTGGCATTTATTTCTCTCTTCCTCTCTTCTAGCAGGTTTTTTGCAGTCTTCTTAAATGAAAGTGAGTGTGTGTGTGTGTGTGTGAGTGTGTGTTATCAATTGCACCTTAGCCACTCAGCCAATTTTTATCAAACACGAACAATACCAGTTTGAACCCCTGTACAACATGACTGCATATCTGGAGCCGAAGGTTAAGCCATACAAACACAAATTTTAGGATCCTATGTTCTCATCTACTACTCAGTCATCATGATAGTTTGCACAGAATCAAGTGAGTGCATTAAAGCCGCGTGGAAATCATCCTGCATGGTGGCTGTCTTTAACTGCACCTTCCATTTGCGTTTGTTCTGTATCCAAAAAGTTCAGTTTATCCCTACAGTACGAGAATAACATTGCTGTCTCCTCATATTTTCCGTTTCATGTTTATGGATACTTGACCAAAAGCCTTCTATCCTCCCTTTACCTCCCTTTTTATTACGTTTAACATTCAGTTATCATTATGTAGTTTGTTATATGCTAGCAGTGATAAATGGCTAAGTCGTTGCCCTCATTTAGAAGAATTTTGTTGGATCTTGTAGCACTGTACGACCCCATGCCTTTCCTGACATCACCCAATGGAGCGGTAGACCCTTCCATAATAACCCACTTGATCACTGTGGTAACTAGTCCATGTCCAAAGCAGAACATACTACAAGAATCTTTTCAGTGTTTGTCGAAAGTTTTCATTACCCTCTAGCACTTGCATGTTCCACTTTCGTAGATATGGTTAAACAAGTACGTTATTCACAGCTGGTTTTCTTCAAACGGGTCTTGTACATCATTCACAATTGGTTTTCTTTATAAGTATCCTCAGTTACTTCAACTTTCAGATAGAGTTCGAAAAGGCTGACAGGCAAACGGTCAGACTGACGCACAAAGGTAGACAGATGTGACCAAAACATAATTTCTCATAATCATATACCTCCTTCACCTACCATCATTTCCCGCTTCTGTATGGGGTCGTTGTGTTTGACCAATCTTCGCCAAACTCGTATTTGTCATTTAGATAGTTGCCGTTTTTATGGCCGGATGCCTTTCCTGACACCAACCCTACCCATCTATCCGGGTTTCCCATCGGGTTCGAGTTGTGCTTTCTTGCCTCCCCAGTGGCTGGATGGAGTACTTTTAGCCTGAACGCTGCTAATAGGCCCAATTAGTTGAAGTAGTACTCAAGCCTGTTCATCAGTGTAATATAGCACTCCACATGCAGGTATATCTCCACCTACGAAGGGTCCCCACCACTTTTTCCGACTATGGCTGTGTCTTCAGAGGGTCTCAGGAGAGGTGGAGGATAAGGTGGCCTGGCCGATCTTCTTTATACCCTCCTTGTCATTACCCTAAAATGGTCACCACCACCACTTCTGTCTGGGGTTCTGGCTCAAGAATCCCAGGAAAGGTCGGGGATGAGGTGGCCTCTCCATCCTCGTCTGTGCCCCCCCTTGTCCCTACTCCCAAAGGGTCACCATCTCTTCCGGCCGGGGCTCTGACTCATGAGGATTTCGAGAGACATAGGAGGAGGGGGAATAGCCAATATGCGTTGCCTGGCTGGCTTATGACTGGTGGGAGGAGTGCTTTTAGTCTGATGGCTGTTAGCATGGCCTCCCAGTGTGGTTGCGCCCACCGAGTCTGGCCCTACTCGTTCGAAGCAGTATTGAAGCCTGCTCACCACTGCAAGGTAGCGCTCCACGAACTTGATACAAAAATGCTCCTTGGTGATGTTTTAACCTACACACTTCTCGAATATATGATTAGTAATAATATCATCGAGTATGTAGGCTAAAACATCACCAGTGGACATTTGAGCATCAAACAAGCAAGTCTAAGATCGAAGAAAAAATAGAAGGAATATAATAAGAGTGCGTTTTTTTCTAAATTGACAAAGGTCTCCTACCCATGTCCAGCTTAGCAGACGATCAAGTTTAGTCACTATGGAGGGTTGATTTGACTAGTGACTAAGGAGATTCACTGCTACCTCGTGACCAAGGCTCATCGAATTTCCTGCAACCATGACTTGCTATGGAAGTCGTAGGAATAGCACGCTTTGCAAAATGAAAAGAGATTGATTGTAGTAAAATCAATGTAAAAATCTAATCTAATCACTACGAGATATTTAAAGAGATAACCTCGTATTCAGTCTGTTGCCTAAGGGATCGTCTCAAAAGGGGTTGCCTCAACAAGAAGGCTTCCCAGCGCTACTGTCACTTCTCAGAGAGGATCCCTCTTTGCATGACACCATTTTCGGTCATGATTAGTATCCCTCAGACATCGTCCACGTTGTGCTGTGTTCTATTTCCTCGTACTGGTCTCGAACCCTCTGCCACAGCCCTGCCTTCCTTGTGGTATCCTTTCTCAAAACTCATCTTCCTTTCTGTTATTTTTCCATTATCCAGAATATCTGAGTAACTTCATACTCTTCATTTCTTTTCCATTTTTGTCTTACAATCATCAGTTCCTGTCCATTCACAAAACTTCCAGTCATTATCTTCTATCAACATTGACTCATCTGTCAACAGAATATCAATCAATTCTTGCTTAATATGTCTCTGCTTCAAGACCACATCCATTTCCGTTGTTGTGTGTCACTGAAGCAGAAAGTCGGCACTAAAATATAGATTTTTTTTTTCTAACACTTTATCTGCCAGTAATGGTATCTGAAATACAACCCAGTAATGTTTACCGGAAAAGGACACACTCAAAGGGCTCTGAACGCTTTCTACTGAGTGTATGCCTTGTTGCCTTGAGACATAAATAATCTTACAATCTTTGTCATTTATAATTACCGTATTCATTTCCTGATTACCTCTTGCTGTACAGTATGTGCAGTAAATGAAAAAATCGTGTCGCTGTTTTGTCCGAAGATTAAGTGTACCATGTGAAACATTATGCCTGATCTACCACCATTACCCTGTACATATTCGTGGTTGGCTAGCCTGACTTCCTCATGCGTCATATCTGCTGGTTCTTGGATAATGGTATAAATGAACACAGGAAATCTCGAAGCCTCAACATCGATTCGCGAAAATTGGACGAAATGTGAACCATACTCGGTCACAAAAACGTAGAATATGCTTTGGTATGGAGAAGGAAACCAACCTGCCTCCAACTACTAGGGAGATGAGAGAGGGCAGGATCTAGCTTTTATTTTGGGGAGGAGAATCCCGAACAGGTAGAGAAAACATTCGGTGTAAGCAGAGCAGTAGAAAGGTGGATTAGGTGATTTCAGAAGAAAGGCACAGTGGAAAACGGTCATATGAAGTAAATATTCCAAAACTTTAAAGGCAAATTGCTCAGAGGTAAGTTTTGCTTTTGGAGGTATTAAACTTTTTTTTTTTATTATTATAAATATTTGGTTCTGATGACATTTGCTCACATGACACTGATAATTTTTTTTACTTTAAATTTTGAAACGCAGATTCAGATTATGTTACACATCTTTTTTGAGGGTGATTTTTTAGTGTTTTCATATAAACCAAATCATCTGAATTTTCCTTTGCAGAAAAAAAAAACCTCAACAGGTATTTTGCTGTAGAAATCCCTAATTATCGTACCAATTTTGCAAGAACTCAAATCAGCTGTGTTCAGGATCTCATCCATTATACTGGTAAAGCCATTACAGAATGAAAGAAAAGCATTCGGGAGCCGAATGCTAATCGCCCGCTAGAATATGCTATTGGCTACGTCCAAGATTTAGGCCATATCTTGATACCCTGAAGGTTTCATGTTGATAGCTGAAGCCGTTCATGAGATATAATGGTGCTAAAGGTGGGCGATCAAAAATAGTTGACCTTTGGCAGCCATTTTGATGACCTTGACCCCGAGTGCCCACTGTCATACTCGTCCAAGATTTTGGCCATATCTTGATACCCTGAAGGTTTCATGTTGATAGTGTCACGAATTTTCTACATTGTAACGTTGTGTTGAGTGAGTCGTGACATCGTCCCGTAAATTTCAATTGTTTGTTGGCGCGTTAGCCGTTACACGCCGGCGCGCGCATCTCCCACGCTCGTCGCGCCGCCGATTTGAATGGGAGCTCAGTTTGCTTGTAGACGCGGCGCGACGCGGGACGCCTCTCAAAGGCTCTGTGCTTTTCTAGCGTTTTCCAGATTTCAGCTTGTATTGGCGTGTCTCCTGCAGCCCCACCCACTTTGGTGATCGTCACAGCAGCTCTGTTCATCCATACCGATCAGTATTTTCTGGTTTTTTCCTAGGCTAAGCTTTTTGAAATATTTAGCCGTTATCTGAGTGTTTGAGCGAGTGAGTGCATTCCTTATTTGATTTGAATTTCATGTAACGTAAATTCATTTCTTTGTAATTAATAAATTCACAGTTCTTTTCTTGAGCTTTGTTAAAGTTGTCAACTGTGTTTAATTACTCCACTCTGTTATTTAATACAGTTTGCTACTCTGCGTTAGCACAACTTTTGAATTAAATCACGGCCGGTACTTAGGCCAGTTTTGACATCACTTTTTAAATCCGTTGTGCTAGCTGGGAGTTGGCTCAGCCAAGAGCCTGTTGTTATTATTATTATTATAATTTTTTTTTTTGATTGTTGGGGGGGGAGAAGAAACTTTCTCGTAGGCCAACGGTACAATATTGCAGCTCAATATTGCAGCTCTGCTGCGTGCCGTTGAGGAGGTTTGTAATTCTCGACCCTAGAGAATTGACATAGCACACTTAGCTATACATTGTATACCAATTATACAATATTTCATTATTTCTTGGGAATACTTAAATTTCCCCTGACATCTGGCGACACGCCAGAGCAAACTCTCATTTTCCCCTGACAGATAGCTCAAGCCGTTCACGAGATATAATGGGCACACACACACACACACACACACACACACACACACGCCACATTATCGCGAAGTATGTGTCAAGCACTGAGTTAGACAGAATGCAGAAAATTTTGTCGGAACGTGTTTTTCTATTGCTTACATTTATGCAGTGCAAATAACCCACAAATTTCAATAAAATCTGGCCTTAATTAAATAAAAAAAAAACTCCCATGAAAGTGGTCAGAGGTCATTCTGTATCTCTGACTGCGGTTTGCTCACCGGATTTACGGTAATTAATGGAAGACAAATGATGAAAACATGTTGAAATGCTTCTAAAGACAGTAGGATGAAGTGATTAAATCTGATTAAAATGCGACTCAGGACATGGACACTGAAGCAGCTATACCAACATGCAAGAACAGCCCTGCATGGAAAGTCATGCTCTCCTGAATACCCACTCAAATAGACAACGAGCAACCAAAATTATATAAAACCTTAATCCAACTTTATTTTGGATTCTCACTCAGGTCACCATCCACTTTCACGAATGCCTTTGTTCTATGAGATATACGCTTACATATTCAGGATAGTCATAAGTGATCTATCTCCCACACCAGACACACTAATATATGCCATAACATTGCTGATCTCCCCTGAAATAAGCACTTTCTAAATCTAAAATGGCGACAAGCTATTTAGCATTTACTTTCGTTTTTTGGGGGGCAAAGATTTATTGGAAATTTCTGATAAGTGAAACCTCTCTCCTTCCTAAAGATATCCTCCCTCTCATATGTACTCCAGCTATATCACAAGCATTTCATAGTAAATAAAGACACACGATCGTCATACTGATAAAGAGAGTGAAATTTACTCTGTTCTAAGGAAGAAGTCTAATACCATGCCACTGTTTCCTTTTTCTGTTTCAGCTTTAGGGATTGTAAAACCTTTCTAAATGTAATCCACTTTATTTTAAGCACATGATACTAGTAGACAAGGCGAGTCAGGAAGAAAAGCATATAAATAAATTAATGTAGCAGAAGCAGTGTTATACAGAGAATGTATGTAGACCCTAATCAGAACATGACCAGCTGAATGAATGGCGGCTCTGGTTCGCTACCTTCCTTATTTTCTAGAAGTATCCGCCGCCAAAACCGCCGCCATATCCGCCATGCCCTCCTCCAAAACCACCACCGCCATAACCACCATGGCCTCCGCCAAAACCACCACCATAGCCGCCATGTCCGCCGCCAAAACCACCACCATAGCCGCCATGTCCACCGCCATATCCACCATACCCGCCGCCAAATCCGCCACCGTAGCCGCCAAAACCGCCGCCATATCCGCCACCGCAGCAGCCGCCTCCAAAGCCTCCTTTCTTGCCTTTCTTGTAGTATTTTTTCAAGAAGAATGTTGGCTCAGGGCTGGCGACAGGAACAGGACTAGCGAGAGCCACTCCACTATCCTGCACCATCAGACATAACACTCCCAGCACCAGCAATACCACGCCTGCCTGTGGAATTAAACGTTTTTATATCTCTAGCCTGTGGAATGGCACGTTTTTATAAGTTTAGCTTGTGGAATGACACGTTTGGGTACGTTTACCCTCTGGAATGACGCTTTATAAGTTTATCCAGAGGAATGGCATGTTTTTATGGATTTACCTTGTGGAATGAGACATTTTTACGTTTTTATAAGTTTAGCCTGTGGAATAAAACGTTTTTTTTATTAGCTTAACCAGTGGAATGACAAGTTTGCTACATTTAACCTGTGGAATAACACGTTTATAAGTTTAGCTTGTGGAATGAAACGTTTTATAAGTTTAGCTTGTGAGATGACACGTTTATGAAAGTTTACCCAGTGGAAATGACGCATTTTATAAGTTTACTCTGCAAAATGGCACGTTTTTTTATAAGCTTATTTGATACTATAGTTCGCATGTGTAAAATAAATTATATGGTCCACCAGCTTTCTACTCCAACTGTCGTTCATAAGTTATCTTTCTTATTCTGTCCCACCTTCTCACATTGTTTCCCATGTTTCTTAGTTAATAATAATAATAATAATAATAATAATAATAATAATAATAATGTCGTATGTAAACGGCATGAGTTAGAAAAGTCAAAACACTGGACTTTGCACCACTGTACTGCGGAATGTATGTGAAGTAAGTAGAGTGAATGAGAGATTTGTTTTGCGAATGATGTGGAGAAACCAAAACTGTTGAAAATAGGGTGGAACGGTCCGAGCAAGATGTTACGGTTGTGTGGAGAAAGTGGATGTAAGAGGGAGTATATGGTATGTGTGAGTGAGTCGTAATAGGATGGAAAAAAGAGAAATGTGAACTGAAAGGTAACATGAGACTTGGCACCCTAAGTTGGATGATATGGTAAATGTGTGTGTGCGTGTGTGCGTGCGTGCGTGCGTGC
>JAGKTI010003098.1:17351-46516 GCA_018397915.1 Birgus latro | reverse complement strand
GGTTCTTGAATTTGGCTCTCTTTTGTACTGTTTTTGCTTTTTCTTCAAAGGAACAGTTATGCAGGCCCATGGCCTTTGGTTCCTTCTTCCATGCATAAAAAAAAAAAAAAAAAAAAAGGTTATGCAGCACAGTACAGTCCGGTTACTTCTGGTGTGTGATTAAATGGTTTTATACTGTATATTACTTACTAATCATGTATCCCTTTACAGGTTATGCAGCACAGCTCAGTCTGGGGCATATTGATACAGTAATAAAGAAAATTGTATCTGAATGTATTGTTCTAATGTGTGTGAATCCTAAGGTTTCCTTACAGGGTCAGCATTTTGTGATGACAGTCTTGTATCTTTCTTTGCTGCTGTTGTCTTTTCCTTGTGCTTTTTATCATTTGGGGAATGCTTATAATGTAGTTTAAAATGTACTAAATTCATTAGCATAAAACCGTCTTGTTAAATGTGCACTGCCTATGTGCTGTGCTCGTGGTTTTCTTTGTTGTTATCTTTTCCATTTGTTTCAAGCTTGATTGATTTATATTTTGATATACCCTGAGTTCATATGTACAGTATAACTTTAGTTTGAAAATGTTGGATTGGAGTTGGGTTTGGAGGAGGTATGAAGATCCAATTCTTGAGGATTCTTGACCCAGTTAATATATTCCATAAGATGTTCACTGCTGATGTGCAGATTTTCACTCTTTCATTCACTTTGCAATTCCAGAAATCTTGTAATAGGAGGCTCGGGTGTATGTCATGTTCTCTTTCATATTGGTAGAAAACTGTTTGATGAAGGTGGAAATCTTTGTGTTTCCCATTGATGAAGTGTGGAATATATGAGTACAGTACTGTACAGTAAGCCCTTCCCATTTGCAGTGTAGGAATCCCCCTTTAGCCGAATGGCTAACATCCAACAATTTGGTCATACGAATTGCATGATTTAACACTATGCTCCATTTTACCGAGTCTGGCACCATTAGTGATGTCCTCAACACCCTCAGCATTGATAAGGGTCTTCAGTGCTGGATATATCTTTCTGTATTGCCCTTTATAATGGTTCTGAAGGTAATACATAGAGGTTCACCTAGTGCAAATGATTGGCATGAACATTACAGGCATTGAGGACATCACTGATGGTGCTAAACTTGGTGAAATGGAATATAGTGTTTTCTGTGCAAGAGAATATTCATCTATCTGTCTATCTATCTATTGCCAGATTCCTTGATCCCGAACGGGGTGGCCACAAACAAATCACCTCCATGTCACTCTGTCCCCTGCCATTTCACTACCACGCTCCCAACTCACACCCCCCTCTCTCATATACCTCTCCACTCCACCCCTCCATCTCATCCTCGGCCTCCCCCTCCCTCTCGCCCCCTCCACCTGTTCAAATTCCTGATACAAAAAAATACCTCTGTGTGAGAGTTTTGGCTTCAATACAAACTGCTTGATAGGATGAAACATCCTTCCAACCCCATGGAGAATGTACAGTTGTCTGGAAGTTGCACACCTGATTTTCATATCTCAGCCCATCTTGCCCACCGTTTATCATCATGCTCCACTGTCACCCATATGCCACCTGCCATTTTGCCTCCAGGCTTCAATGTGGTGCATTTCATCTATATTGAAGGTCATCTGGGTGACAATGTTTTCTAGCTACTTGTTTTGTGGTGTGTGATGTTAGTCATTTGTCTGTTACAGTATTTGCATTATTATATTAGTGCATTGTGCTCTGACACCAGTGATAGAAAAGAAATATGAGCAACAGGTCATGGCCTCCCATATGATTGTCAGAGTAAAGCATTTGTTGGAATACGTGACTTTCAGTATTACTTAGAGTGAATCATATTTTGTGAATGGAAAAGGGGTGGTAACAAAGAGGAATACTTGTCTGCCAAGTGTAGGGCTAGGAGCCTAGAAAGGACGTGTACAGGGCAAAATCCCAGTCTCAGAGACTTTACTATAGTCCATCTAAAACGTCTGGATCATTATGGCGTTGCCCCTCATGGGAATTACCCCTCCTGCGGCGTTGCCAATTTTTGTACTGGGCAAATTATCGGATTAGAGACAAAGTGCTAATCCGATAATTTGCTCAGTACAAAAATTGGCAATGCCGCTGGAGGGGTAATTCCCATGAGGGGCAACGCCACAATGATCCGTACATTGCAAATGGACTATAGCTAACTTAAATAGCACTGAAAGGAAGAATATGATATTTAATGTCACAAATCATATGAACAGGGAAAACAGATATCGTAGGTGAGCAGTGTGTGAAGAATGATGAACGAGACGTAGTGGTGAAAAGTGAGTACTGTATATTAAAGATGCTTGGAGAGAGCATTATAACAGGTTGCTGAATGAAGAGTTTGACTAGACATCATAGGTGGGCAGTGTGTGAAGAATGATGAACAAAAGGTGGTGGTGAACAGTGAGGATATTAAAGATGCCTGGAGAGAGCATTATAACCAGTTGCTGAATGAGGACTTTGACTGGAACAGGAAAGGTTTGGAGTCAGTGAATCCAGTGTTTGGCCCTTGACCTTTGACTAATGCTGCTACTGTAAGCAGGGCAATAGGGAAAATGCAGTTAGGGAAGGCAGCAAGTGTGTCTGGGTTGACTACTGAAACGCCGAAGGCCTCAGGAGATTTAGGAGTGGGTTTAGTTACTGGTTTCATTAATACAATTATATATGAGTGTTGTCCCAGATGACTGGGCAAAGAGTGTGATTGTAAATGTGTACAGGGGGAAGGGTGATGCTCTGGAAAGAGGAAATTATAAAGGCATAAAGCTTTTGGACCAGATAATGAAAGTAATGGAGAGTTCCAGAAGGTATGATGAGGTAAAGAATGAATGTTGATGAGATGTAGTTTGGCTTTATGCCAGGCAAAGGGACCACTGATGCTATATTCATTGTCTGACAGTTTCAGCAAAAATAAGGTATATAGGAAAGAAAAGGGAGCTGTACTTTGTTTTTCTTGATTTCGAGAAGGCCTTTTACATAGACCTTAGGGAAGTTGTGAAGTGGGCAGTAAGAAAACTTGGGATCAAGGAATGACCGGTTAATAGAATGGTCATAGGTGTGTATGTGGGTGCTCACACACAGGTGAGAGTGAATGGAGATTTGAGTAATGAATTTTCCATGAATGTTGGTTTGCATCAAAGGCTGGTGTTGAGCCCCTTATTATTTTGTCATGGTCCTTGAAGGTCTCTCACGTGACTTCAGAAATGGACTCCCATGGGAGATGTTGTATGCTGATGACTTGGTGTTGAATGCAGAGAGTGAAAAGGGGGCAGAGGAAAAATTTGGGAAGTGAAGAGATGGCATGAGGCACAAGGGCTTGAGAGTAAATGTGGATAACACAAAAGTGATGGCATCTAGGGCTGGTGGTGGTACTGTCAAAGCAGAGAGAGAGAGAGAGAGAGAGAGTGGCTGTGTGCGGTGTGCCACAAGGGTGAGAGAAGTAATTCCATCTTGTACAGTATTTGTGGTAAGTGGGCGCATAAGAGATGTAATGGTATTAGAGGTAGACTGTGAGATAATGCTGATTTTGTGTGTGCAGCGTGTCAGGGAGAACATGTGGAGATTGTCAGGTGTGAAAGGATTGATCCTGCCAGAGAGTCGAATGTGTGGAAGAGTTCGGTTACCTGGGAGACATGTTCTGGAGGAGGGACTGGAGCTAGCTATGTGGCTAGAGCGAAGAGTGGTTGGAGGAAGTTCTGGGAATTGTTGCCACTCCTGACAATGCAAAGCTACCATTAGGTAACCAAGGTCGATGCATGCAAGCTGTTGGAGCCTTTATAAATGATTCAGTTTTATGATATTGGAGGTCATGTTTGAATAAATAGATTGAAATATAAATAAAATTGAAGATAGTGCAAATCCCAGAAATCAGTACCTGGGTTGAGGGTGGATCCATATCCTGTCTGCCATAGTTCAGCTAGAAATAGTTTGATCTGTTAATGTTGATAATAAGTGGCATTCGTTCCTCTGTATACCTTATTCAGGGTTTGCTGAGTCACCCTGTAAAATATGGGGTTATGGTACTCATCTGTGTGTACCCAACAGTAGCATAACTGTATTGGACCTGCATTGAGGAGGCATAATGCTGTGAGCATGTGCCAAAATCCAGGAAGGTGTCATCAGTAAAATACTGTATGCTTCTGGGTGATGAACAGTGATGTTTACTCTCCTAAGGGACTACAGTGTTTGTACAAGTAGTGTAGTGGTGCTGTGCATCCCTTAGGTACTGTACCAGGCCTAGGATGGTGTGATTATAACCTAAATGTATGAGAAAAGTGTCATATGTATCATTGAAATGGAAGTGAAATTACAAAATATGTGTTAGGACCCACAGATTTGATAAACTATGATAAATAGGTATCAGCTGGGAATAAGCGTCAGTCAGAGCTGCCACCAGATGGCTAGAATGGAACCTCTGGGATGTCAGCACGTTACGTAAATATTCTATACTGTAAAATAGGTAAGGGAACTCACCATCCACTCACTTGATTTAGTGGTGCTTTGGGTATCTGCCCTGTCCTCTCTTCCTTCCTTTCTCTTCTATCTTTCTTTCTTTCATTCTTTCCTCTTCCTTCTGCTTACGGGTGACTCATTTGATGTAGTGGTGCTTTGGGTGTCTGCCCTGTCCTCTCTTCCTTCCTTTCTCTTCTGTCTTTCTTTCCTTCATTCTTTCCTCTTCCTTCTGCTGACGGGTGACTTTACACTGCCTCTTCCATCTTTCTTTCCTTCACTCTTTCCTCTTCCTTCTGCCTATGGGTGACTCTGCACTGAGTAACAAACCAAATGGTTTCCTGCACACCAGGAAACCATATACTACACTGGGTGGTAACCATATAACCAAATTATGGCGCCTGGTGGTTTAGTGGGTAATTACGGCACTCCAATCGGATTGAGCATGTGTAGGCTTATATCCAAAGGGTGGTATGGGTTTATTGCTCATGTAATGCCACTGAGGGATGAGTGAGGCTGGTCACTCTCAGTGTAAATGTTAGGACCAACTTGCCTAGCCCCGATCTCCTACGTTCCTCTTGGGGCAGCATAGGATTGGATGATGGATGGATGAATATAGAAATGTAGATAAAATTTGAATGATGATTGTAAGGCTAACTTTGTGTGTGTGTGCATGCATGTAATTCACCGGGTTTGTCAGGATCATTTGATGGTCGTGATTGTCAGCTTTTACTCTCCCAGAAGGGAGCTGAGAGCTCATATAGTCCGATCTAAGGGCAAGGCTGTGACTTTCACATATGCACACACCCATCCCCTTGCTCGAGGGGGACAGTAACCACCCACTTCGTCAGTAAAACTTTTTGCAACCTTAGCGAGGCGCGAACTCCTGTCTACCAGATGGCAAGCGAGAACGTTACCACTGAGCCAGCGAGCAGTGTGTGTGTGTGTGTGTATTTACCTATTTGTATTTACCTATTTGTAGTATACAGGAATTGAGCTAAGCTCGTGTTGTCCCGTCTCCATATCTACATTCATCTAATCTAGTTTTAAATACATGAATGTTTTTCGCCTGCACCACCTCTTCGTCTAAGTCATTCCAAATACTTATGCTTCTATTCGGGAAACTGAACTTTTTGAGATCATTAAGACATCTACTTTTCCTCAACTTGAAGCCATGACCTCTTGTTCTTCCATCATCCAACACAAAAAGATCCTCTCTATCCACCCTTTCTAATTCTCTTACATTTCTAAATATCGTGATCAAGTCACCTCTCCCTTCTCTCGCGCAATGTTGGTAACTTCAGTTTTTCCCATCTCTCCTCGTAGGTGAGTTCCCTTACACACGGTATCATCTTCGTTGCCATCCGTTGGACCCTTTCTAGTTTATCAATATGCTTCTTCAAATGAGGTGACCATACCACCGCCGCATACTCTAGTCTTGGTCTTATCATGGTCACTATCAACTCCCTCAACATTTCCTCATCCATATAATTAAAAGCCACTCTCATGTTGGTCAGTAATCCATAAGCTCCCCCAATAATTTTGTTTACATGCTTTTCTGGTGACAAGTCATCCCGAATAATCACTCCCAAATCTTTCTCATCCTTTCTTTTACTAATCATCTCATTGCCCATTTTATATGTCCAGTGTGGTCTTCTTTCACTTATACCCATTTCTAATACATGACACTTCTTGGCATTAAAGTCCATTTTCCAAGTCTGGCTCCAGCTGTGTATTTTGTCCAAATCCTCTTGCAGTTCTTTACAACTATCAATACATTTAATATGTTTCATAATTTTAGCATCATCTGCAAACATACTCATGTAACTATTCAGACCCTCTGGCAAATCATTTACATATATCAGAAACATTACTGGGGCCAAGACAGAGCCCTGGGGTACTCCACTAGTCACATTTCTCCATTGTGATACCTTGTCTCTTATTACTGTTCTCATCTGCCTTCCTATCAAATAATCTCCCATCCACTTTAATAGTTTCCCATGCACCCCTCCAAATGTCCTCAACTTCCACAATAGTCTCTTATAGGGTACCCTGTCAAATGCTTTCTTAAGATCCAGATAGACACAGTCTGCCCATCCCTCTCTCTCCTGTACGACATCTGTTACCCTACTGTAGAAACTTAGTAGGTTAGTAATACATGATCTTCCTTCCCTAAAACCAAACTGTCTTGATGTTATCACTTCATTTTCTTCTAAATACTTTATCCATCGTTTTCTAATAACTTTCTCACAGATTTTACAAACAATACTAGTAAGTGACACAGGTCTATAATTAAGTGGATCCTCCCTATCTCCTCCCTTAAAGATTGGCACAATACTTGCTCTTTTCCAATCTTTAGGTAACTGTCCATTTTCAAGCGAGGTTTTGATAATGACATAAACTGGCCACACTAACTGGTCGGCACATTCCTTCAGGATCCATCCTGTGTGTGTGTGTATGTGTTCGCACTTGTTCAGTCCCAAAGTATATGGCTGAGCAAATCTATTGACCACAGTTAGGCAACTCACAGGTGCAATACTGTACAGTACATGCACCGTGTAGGGAACCAGTGCCTCCTTGTGCTTGACAGTGCCTCAGTCATTTCAGACCAGGGTTGTTCCCATGGCAAGGTGCATAGAATTATGAGGAAGTTTGGCCCCTGGGAAGGTGCTGCAGCTGCTCCACCAGGATGCACAGCTCCATGTGTAGTTTCCTCATTAGCACCTGAGAATATTTGTCAGTGTTACTGTATAAGTGAACTGTGACTGACCTGGCAGACTCCACTAAAGTAGAGCATTTAATCTAATCTGAACATTAGCAGTGAATGAATACAACTGCTAAGTTTTAAGATGTGATCATAATTGTAAATTATTTGTGTAACAACATTGCAGTGTATCATGTTAGCAAGCAAGAAGCATGCCCCTGAGCCAGATGATGCCGAGAAAGCCAAGCGAAGACGGCGGCGGGTATCTTTAGAAACAAAAGTGGAGGTCCTAGACCGTCATCATGCAAGAGAGAGAATTACAGACATTAGCAAAAGTCTGGACCTGCCTATCTCAACAGTCGCTACCATTCTGAAAATGGCATCACAGATTAAAGAGGCTGCTAGTGCCGTGGCAGCCAATGCAACAGCTGCTGTATCAGTAAGTGTTCCAGTGCTCTGTTATGAGTGTTATATTCTATCTGTCTGTGTTCCTCAATCTCGTGAGGGGTGGCCACAACCAAATCGCCTCCATGTCGCCCTGTCCCCCGCTATTTCACTGCCCTGCTCCCAGCTCACACCCCCTTCTCCCAGATACCTCTCCACTCCATCCTTCCACCTCATCCTTGGCCTCCCCTTCCCTCTCCCCCCCTCCACCTTACTCACATATACTCTGTTCGTCAGTCTCTCACTCTCCATCCTCCTCACATGGCCAAACTACCTCAGTGTGTTTCTCCTAATGCTTCCTACCACATCCACATTATAATTGAAATATATATGTTGTTGTTACTTTAACTATGATTATACTGCATATATATCCCGTTCATTACTTCAGACAATTTCCAAACTTCATAAAGTTACCTATTGTTAGTCAGAATAAAGAAAGATATCATTGTTGTGGATGAGTAGCTAGAGATGATTTTTACCCCTTGAAAATGAAAACTATAATCCTAAACTTAATATAATCCTCTAATGTGTCCAGAATAAAAGGAAGCTGATGCTGTGGTACTGAATGGATAAAAATGGTTTGCGTTGCGTTTTTGCATTTGCAGAACTGCACCTTTCAAGACTTTTGTGGATTTGCTGTTGCAGAAGGCAATTTTTTGAGTTTGCATGTTTGCCTTGCGGAATTGAATTTTCGTTTGCGGTGCCCACCTCTGTCTTGTATATCATCCATAATCCCATTCACTCATATGCAGATTACTCAACACTTCACAGTTTCTTTACACTTAAACACCCATTCACAGAGTTTAATATCTGTGACTCCCAGCTTAGTACAGCAGTCTCCATAAATCAAGACTTTTCTAAGATCACCGATTGAGAACAGAATGACTCTCTCATTTAATGCTAGGAAAACCAAATACAGTATACAATTTACTAATACAGTAGACATACATATATTGCTTGATTCCTATTTTACTTTCAGTGCAACCAATATTCCTACTTCTAAAAGTATTGAATTTCTTAGTGTTTCACTTAACAGTACACTCAACTGGACCTCTCATATAAGATCACTTGCCAAAACTGCTTCAGATAAAGTTGGATATTGTATAGAATCTATGACTTCTTCACTGATGAGCAGTTAGCAATAATTTATAAGTCATGTGCACTCTCAGCTGGAATATTGCTCACCTCTGTGGAGTGGATGTGGAGAGGTTCCACTAAAACAACTGGACAAAATTTGGAACAAAGCAATAAGAGTTACTAATAACCCTGCAACCTCCTTTACAAGTCAGAAGGAAATGTTCCCTTTCTTGCATTATTACTGTATACAGATACTTTTATGGCAGCTGTTCAGCCAAAGTTGCATCAATTGTGCCACCTCTCCATGCTTTCCCCCATGCTACATGGACGTCTGGTAGTGGACATGACTGGATTGTCATGCTGCCATATTGCAGGACTTATGTCTATCAGAATTCAATTATCCCTCGAACTGCATCACTTGGGAACCCACATCCCCAGAAGTTTCCTCCAAACTTCAACCTGCAGCACTGCAAGTCCGGCTGTTACAGTTTTTTTGTAGGACAGGAGAACACCTGTAATCTGGTGTATGGATTATTTCACAAATTTAATTTGTTTTCCTTCCTCTGGTCATCTTCTGTTTAGAAAAAAACTGTAACAATGTGGCTGGAGAATGGCCGGGAGAAGGAGGGAGGTGAGAAGGGAGGAAGAGATCAATAGGATGGAAGTAGTGGATGCAGTGAAGAAAGTCAAGATGGGGAAAGGCCCAGGAATTGATGGAGTGTGGTAAAATGCTGAACCATAGGGGAGAGATAGAAGTAGAATGGATATGGAAGATGTGCAGATTGGCTGAGGAAGGTAGAGTCCCGGAGGATTGGAAGTCAGGTTTAATTTATTTTCCTGTACAAAGGAAAAGGGGGAAGAGAAGTGTGTGGTAATCATTGTGGCATTAGTCTTCTTAGTGTAATAGGAAAAGTGTATGATAGGATACTTATTGACAGAGTTAAGGAATAACAGAGGAATTAGTTGGAGAAGAATAGGGAGGTTTTAGGAAGGGAAGAGGTTGTGTAGATCAGTTATTCATTCTAAGGTCTTTAGTGGAAAAGTTTCTAGAGAAAGGAAAGAAGTTGTATGTGACCCTCATGGATTTGGAGAAAGCAGATGACAGAATGGTTAGACAAGGAATTTGGAAAATATTAAGAAATTATGGAGTAAATGGGGAGCTTTTGAATGCCTTGAAGAGTATGTATGAGGGCGCTAAGGCTGCAATGTGTGTGTGGATGATGAACTGAGTTAATTTTTCTGTCTGAATGTTGGATTGAAACAGGGATGTGTCATGTTCTCCATGGTTGTTCAATCTGTAAATGGATGGGATTATAAGAGATACAAGGTAGGGCAATGGAAGTTGGAGCAGCCCTCATGAGAGAGGGCAGGGTTTGGAAAATTCCTCTTCTGTTGTTTGTAGATGATACTGTATTGTTAAAGGAAGATGAAGGGGAACTGCAAGGCTTAATGAATGAGTTGGGGTGCGTAAGAAACAGAATCTAATGGTGAATGTAGGGACGAGTAATGTTATGGTCTTTGAGAGAAATGAAGTCACTGAATGGAGAGTGAGGCTGGATGATGAGGAAATGGAAAATGTGAGTGCATTTAAGTAATTTGGTAGTGTGATGAGTAAGGATGGAAGTTTGGAAGATGCAGTGAAAGGGTACACCAGGGAAGCAAGGTTGCTGGTTCTTTGAAAGCAATGATAAGAAACAGGAAAGTGAACATGGAAGTAAAAGAGTTGCTGCATGATAGTATTGTGATACCAACTCCAACGGATGGATATCAAGCTTGGATCTTGTTGGAGGAAAACAAGTTAAGAGTGAGAGCAGTGGAGTTAAGTTATTTGAGAAGAGCATGTGGTGCTACATGGAAAGACATGCTGACAAATGAGGAAGTGAAGAAGCTTTGTGGTGTAGACTTGGATGTGAGAGAAAGCATTAGAGGAAATACACTGAGGTGTTCTGGCCATGTAGAGAGGATGGAGAGTGAGAGACTAACAAGAAGAGTGTATGTGAATGAGGTGGAGGGGTGGAGATGGGGGGGGTAGGCTGAGGATGAGATAGAGGGATGGAGTGGAAAGTTTATATGAGAGAGGGGGTTAGGAGCTGGGTGGAGGTCAGTGAAAAGGTGGGGATCAGGGTGACATGGAGGTGATTTGTTTGTGGCCATCCCTTACGAAATTAAGGTGTTTGGCAGTACTGTATTTAGATAGATAGAACAATATGAGTCTCAGCTTGAATTTTGACTGAGTATGGTCACTTGGAATAAAGATTACAGGATGATTATACTTGTGGCTGAATGTTTCCAACCTAAGAGTGATGATTGTGTGGCTTGTTACCATGTTTGTAGACACATTTCACTCTCATGGTAGTTCCTCCCTCGGCCAATGGTAGCCACCCATTTACTACTTAATGAAGTACAGGGTATTTTTTTTGTACTATATATATGCAATATATATTGTACACCATGTATTACACAAGTATAGGCTGCCATTATTGCTGGTTGAATGTGTGATGTAGGACTTGGAAACACATGGCCCAGGTTTTGGTTGTGTCTTTCATCGGTGTTGATCTGTTAGTGTCGTTCTTGTCATTATTAACCTTCAAGGTGTTAAATAATGAGAGAGGTGGTTTACATATAGCTGTTAATTATATATTACTGTGTTGTGTGTGATAGCAATGCTATCATAGGTTGTTTGATTGGTATGTAAAAACCAACAAAAGTGGTGTTTGTTGTGATATACAGTGGGCTCTCACCATCCACTTGGTGTAGTGCTGCTCTCGGGTGCCTGCCTTTTCCTCTCTTCCTTTTTCTTCCTTTCTATTCTGTCTTTCATTTCTTCAGTCTTTCCTCCTCCTACTGTCTGTGGCTGTCTCTACACTGAGTGACAAGCCAAATGATTTCCTGTACACCAGGAAACTATTTACTAGGCTGGGTGGTAACCATATAACCAAATAATAGCACCTGGTGGTTTAGTGGGTAATTAAGGCTCTCCAGTCGGATTGAGTCGGTGCAGGTACAGTATATATCCAAGGGGTGGTTGGGGTTTATTGCTCATGTAATGCCACTCAGGGATGAGAGGCTGGCCACTTTCATCTTATGTCAGGACTAACTTGCATTGCCCAAGGTTCCTACACTGCTCATGGGGCAACACTGGGTTAGATGATGATGATGATGATGATGATACAGTATTTGATATTACAGGTTGAACTTAGTCTTTCTCAACTCTTTCAGCACGAGAATGCTTTGTATATTACAGTATTCATGCTACCAGCAGGCTGTATTGTATAGGTGAGGAGACACTTAGAACTGGAGGAGTTAGATGCAGCCTTTTTAAACCCTTCATCTTTACTAGAGGTCTATGGTAAATTGAATAAAATCATATGGTCGTATCAAGAATAAACCGTGAAAAGGCATCTCACACTGAAGAATTTAAATCTAATTAATGTTTAATTCATTAACAAGGCTTCAGAGGAATATATCCAGGCTATGAAAAGAACACTTTCTAATTAGTGTTTTTTTTTTCTTCTTCTCCACAGGACTCTCCTCAGCTTACTAAAGGTCAACTAACTATACAGACTTTTTTCAAGAGCTTTACAACACCCAAGTCCAAGAATGGAGAAAACAAGGTACTGACAGTTACAAAACAACTAAGAGACATTAGGATTGTTAAAGAGGAGAAATCAAAGATCTCAAATAAAGATGGAGAACGAAATGTTACACAGACTGAAACTGTAGAAAATGAGAGCATAAAAAGTAAGTCTTTGGGCACCTGCAAAAATGTAACAGCAAGCCACTTCTCACAAGCCACAGCTGAAGTGGAACAAGAAGAAAAAAAGTTTATGGAATCTAATATAAAAAATGGAGACATCAGAAAAATGATGTTAAAGAGTACTTGTTTTGCTAGAAAAGGTGAGGCAGTGAAATCAGACCTTCAAAAGTCTGGTGGCATTATTAATATTGATGATGAGGAAATTGATCATGCACATATGGCATCTGAGTCACAGATGCAAGAAGTTGAAATTTTAGAGGACAGTTCCACAAACAGGATGGAGAAAAGTAATTGTAAAGCAGACTTATCATCATCTGATAGTGAGGAAACTTATCATGCAAAAAGAGACTCAGAGTTGCAGGAGCAAGGAGTTGAAATTTTACATGACAGTTGCATAAATAACACTACGGAAAATATTTGTGAAACTCAATTCTCGTCAACCAAGGCAGAAAGCAAGTTGGTGATTGAAGACTGTGACAGTTCCTTAAAATGTGATGCAGGTATCATTGCAGCAAAGACTGTGAACAATGCAGAGACAAGTACAACCGTTTCCTCGCAGTTGAAAAAAGAAGAGAAAAATGCCTTTGCTTTTATGATGGCAAATAGGTACAAGCAGAATGAAATTATAAGACAAATGGCAGAGAGTGAGAGTAACAGTGAAGACAAACCCCCACTGAAAGAAAAATCTCATTCACAGAAGCATGATAAAGCTACTAGACATAAAGAAAGAAGAGATGGTGAGAATGAAAATATTGCACAAGATTCCCCATTAACAGATAATGAAACATGTATTGCTAAAACTGACCATGAACCTCAGGATTCAGGGAAGTGTATACAGAGGAAGGAAAAACGAATTATTGATATAAGCAGTGAATCCGAAGATAGGTTTTCAACTCCTAAGAAGAACAAAGCTTTGTGTGACAATAAATCCAGTAATGATGTAACACCTACTCCATGCACAGACTCTTCTGACTCTGACACATCTGTGAGTGTGTGTGAAGATTCTGAGGAACAGTTGAAGGAACCATTGTTATCTGTAAGTAACAAGTCTGTAAACAGTAATGAAGACTGTATATCTGATGTAATTACAGTGGTAGAAGTAGGTAAAGGCAGTATCAAAAGAAAACATTGTGAAGAACAAGCTCTTGATTTGTCACTTCAAGACTTTGATGTTACTCCAGTTAAACCTGTCAGATCAAAGAAGAAGGTAACAGTTGACAAAACAAAAAAGATGAAGGTAACAGGTACACAGAAGAGGATGCCAAGAAAGAATATTCGATCAGATAAGACTGTAAGAAATACACCAGATTCTTCAGTTCAAGTGAATGGTGATTCTGAACCAGATGAGAAGATACATTCACCTGTTGCCTCCTCTGATATTGTTAAAAAACTTGCAAAAGGAATGAAGAAAGACATAGCAGCAAGTGCAAATAAGCTTAGGAGGAGAAGAGGCCTAATTAAGGGGCATAATGATACTGATGTGAATGAAAATAATATAGGAAAGGAGGAAACAGTATCAGATGGTGACCAGGTTGAGAAAGACAGTGACTTAGTTTACAGAGGTGACACAAAGCTGAAGAAGGAGAAAGGTAGCAAGACACTTAAAAAACATAATGATGAAACTAAGAACACATCAGAAAACAAAAATGGTGGTAGTAAAACAGAGGATGAAGTAAAAGGCAAAGTTAAATCCACAAAGAGAAAACGAAAAAGAATCCTTGTGTTAAGTGATGAATCAGAAGAAGACTTTGTTACTCCCAAATCAAAAGCATCTGTGCAGGAAATCAGAAATGAAGCTAAGGATGGCCCTAACACAACTGACATAAACAGCAAGGTGGTAAATGATCAGCAATCCATTGAGTGCTCTAAGAGCATTGGTATCTCAAAATTCTTCAAGAAAATGAGCTCAGAAGAGAAGGCCGATGTGAGAAATAAAAACATTATCAAAGTTAAGGCTGATGTCCATGCTGCATTTGATGGCAGCAAGGTTTCATCCAAGAAGAATGCCAAAACAAGAAGTACCAGTAAATCTGGAGATGTAAATAATACCAGTCAAGAAAATGTGGATGAAACACATGTATATAAAACAAGAAGCTCTGAAAGAAAGAATAAAAAAGTAATGAGTCATGAGGTGGAGGACCTGGATAAGATAGAATTATTAGAGCAGATTTTACTTCCTCCCTCTCCAATAAAAAAAGACCAGGTATTGTCTAAGATAAGTAGAACTGCTGATAGTAACATTCTTCCAGAAATTAAGCTAAAGAAATTAGTTGTGAATGTTTCTGAATGTAATGAGGGAAATAAACAAGAATCAGCTGAGAAACATGAACAACAAGAGACTGATAAATTTAAAAAAACAGATTCTGGAAAGCCAGTGATAAAAGTCCTTTCTGGTCAGAATATTGAAAACCGTAAAAACGTAGTTGAAGGAGAAAGTAATAGACAAGGTATTTCAGCTGTATCTTTGGAAAAGAGCATTTTAGATTCAAAGAGTGAGAGAACAGATGCCAAGAAAACCAAAATAGCACCACCTGTTTTTAGAAGATCTCAGAGAAGAAAGAAACCCTCATCCCAGAGCGTGAATGAAGCAAATAATACCAAGACCATTAAAACCACATCATCCAGTGAAGTCAAACCTGAAGAGGCCGTTAACCCCTCTGGCTCAGACATTGAAATGGAAGAAAGAAGCCAGAGCAAGTGTACTTCTTCTGCTGTATTATCTCCTGAGGTCAATGGGTCTGAGAAAGAAAATTGTGGCCATTATGCTTCAGTTCTGGTTGCCAAACCCGGCAGACTTAGGTAGGTAATCTTTTAATGGTTTGCACTTAATCATCATCACTGTCATGCATTTATTAATGGTGATTAAATGGAGCACTTCCATATATTGCTGTTTCAGGTTAACCCCTTCAGTCCATTGGTGTATTTTTAATTGTATCATGTCCAGATGCTTTTTTTCTTGTAGTGGAGGAGTAATGACAGCTATATTTATCCCTTCCACTTGCAAAATATTTGCAAAGTGAATAAAATCACCAGGAGATGGTAAGAATAAAGCATAAGAAACTACATCATCAGACTGAAAGGTCAAAGGTCATTTGTCAAAGAACTTAGAGGCAGAATATTCTAGGTCATTAGAGTTACAGTATCATTTGTACTGTTATTAAGGCTAGTATTCATGAAGATTGGTTACTTAATGCCTTTATTGGGTTTGAAAATGAAGGCCCTTTCCTCAGAATGGTGCTGTGATTAACCAGTTACCATACTGTAACTAATTTTTTTTGTTTTAGTAATGGATTCCTGTATATCTTGATTAAATGAGTTTTCTGTGAAGTAGCTGCATCTGAGTCTTCACTTATACAGTATTTGGAATGGGAAAGTTCCAAATACTGTCTAAGAATCAGAAAGCAGAAGAGCTGAAGAACTAAAAACAGAGTGCCAGGGGAATTTGGTTACACATCATTCATTAATTGTTGAGTCCTGTAGCACATGCTTGATGACCTTTTTTTTTATTTATATATATATATATCCTATACCACATGCTTGATGACCTTTTTTTATTTATATACAGGTATATATATATATATATATTTTTTTTTTTATTTTTTTTAATGCAAAAAAGAAGGAATCAAAGGCCAGAAGCCTGAAAATTGTCCCCTTCTAGAAAAAACAAAAACAAATTAAGGGAGCCAAATTCAAGATCGTTCATTTCAAAATGCCTGGACACATTACATGTGAAAGACTGGAGATCATAGCCAGTAGGAAGTACAGACAGAGGGAAACAGTTCCAGAGTTGACCTGTTGCATACATGAAGGACTTAGAATAATGAGGAAGTGAAGGAGCGTTGTGGTGTGCTTGAGGACTTGATGGGAAGCGTTAGGAGAAACACGTTAAGGTGGTTTGGGCATGTGGAGAGGATGGAGAGTGAAAGATTGATGAGGAGAGTGTATGTGAGTGAGGTGGAGGGGGCGAGAGGGAGGGGGAGGCCGAGGATGAGATGGAGGGATGGAGTGGAGAGGTATATGAGAGAGGGGGGTGTGAGTTGGGAGCGTGGTAGTGAAATGGCAGGGGACAGAGTGACATGGAGGCGATTTGTTTATGGCCACCCCGTTCGTGATTGAGGCGTCTGGCAATAGATAGATAGATCTTGCATTAGAGAGTTGGACAGAAAAGAGATGAGAGTCTGTTGGTAGACGGGTGCTAAGCGCACACTATAGTGGTGGAGGGATGCAAGCAAATTGTTCAGGGAAGCAGTGACCATTGAAGTAGTGATAGAAATGAGATAAAGATGCATCACTGTGGTGAAGAGACAGAGGTTGAAGGGAGCCAGTATGAAGAGGAGAGTTAATTAGACAAAAAGCCTGTGACCCATCTTGTTGAGAAGTGCTGTATATTTAGAGCCTCCCTACATGAGAGTTGTACTCTGCACAGGGGCAAATAGAAATCATGTATATGGTTTACACAGTGGCAAATAAAACCCGTGTATAAAGTCAACAACTATGCACACGCAATCTCTTGGAAGCACATTTTACAAGAGAGGTAATATGTTCTTTCCAAGATAAATATCAAGAGAATAAAACCCCAGGTATCGTTAAAGATGATGCAGGATTGAGCTAGATTTTGTTAAAAATTGAAGGGTATTAGTGTGGAAGAATTTGCCTGGTTGATAGATGTAAGAACCAAGTTTTTGATGCATTAAAAACAACATGATTATTTTTACCCCAATCAGAGATATGAGCCAAGTCAGACATTAGGTGTGCCATAGCCTCATCCCTTGTTTGTTGAAGTAACTGCAGATATGTATGCCACAGGAAGCGAATGGAAAGGTAAAGGATAGAATCATCAGCGTATGAGTAGATAGAAGTGCAGCTTAGAAGATAATGAATAAAAGGAAGAGAGTTGGTGATGGGACAGAGCCCTGAGGAACACCCCTATTGATAGCTGTAGGAGATGAATGGTATCAATCCACAAATCAGCTATAGAACGACCAGAAAGGAAGCTAGAGATGAAGGCACAGGTAGAAGAATAGAAACCGTAAGAGGGCAGTTAGGAAATTAAAGATTTATGCCAGTTGCGATAAAAAAAACTTTGAGATGTCTAATGCAATGGCTAAGCTTTTGTTAGAGTCCCGAAAGGAGGATGACCAGGAGTCTGAAAGGTAGGTGAGAAAATTGCCATTGGAACGTCCCCGATGGAACCCATACTGATGATCAGAAAGAAGGTTGTGATAGGAAAGATGCTTTAAAATTTTTTCCTATTAAGAACTGACTCGAAAACTTTTGACACACAGGATGTTAAAGCAGTTGGGTGATAATTATAGGGATGGGAATGGTCACTCTTCTTTGGGACAGGCTTACTGAGAGCAAACTTCCAGCAGGAAGGAAAGGTACAAGTTGATAGACAAAGGCAAAAGAGTTTACCTAGGCAGTGTGTAAACACAGAAGCACAGTTTATGGAACAACAGGAAGGACCACATCAAGCCCATATGCCTTGTTAGTATTAAGGCAAGTGATGGCAAAAAATATGTCAGTTGAAAAAATTTAAATGTCAGCCATGAGGAAGGCAGAGAAGGGAAGTGATGGAGGAACAACACCAGAATCGTCTAAGGTGGAATTGGAGGAGGAAGTCTGAGCAAAGAGGTCTGCTTTATCAGCAGAAGAATAGCTACAGAGCCATCACAGTGGAAAAGAAGAGGGAAGGATGATGAGGTAAAGTTGGCAAGATGCCAGAAGGCGCTGGAAGAATTCAAATTGGAGAACTCAGAACATTTATTACGAAAAAATTATTTTCAGCTGAGCGAAGAACAGACCTAGCACAATTCTGGGCAGAAATGTAAGTGATGAAATTCAGGGGTGGGTTGGCTCTGATGCCTTTTGGTAGGCCTTCTCCTTGTTGTGGACAGCATTACAGCATTAGAATAAGCATAATTAAACCAAGATTTTTTTTTTCTATTTGCATTAACCCAAGAGTTTTTTTTTAATTTGCATTAGTCATATGAGAAAGGAACGTATGCTTCCATGCCCAAGAGAATAACCTCAGTAGTGTGCCTGACACACTTAGGTGGCTCTTGGCCATGGAAGCAATAATCATTCCAGGGAAAATCAAAGATGTGCTGCCTGAAGGTCTCCCAGTCAGCAGCTCCAAAGTGCCACAACTGTCACTTCTCTGGAGGAACTACAGGTCTTACTGAAGTGTTGGGACTGGTTAAGGTGTTAAGGTTGTGATTGGAGGAGCCCAACAGAGAGAAAGGTTAACAACGTAAACAGGAGGAGTAGTTGTAAGGAAGAGGTCACGTATGTTGGAACCCCCTCCAAGACGGTCAGAGATACAGGTAGGGTGCTGTACAAGCTGCTCTACATCATTAAGGATAGAAAAGATGTACCATAGGCTTGTTCACCAGATGTATCAGTTAAAGGAGAGGAGAGCCAAAGGTGGTGGTGAACATTGAAATATCCTTGAATAGAGATTTCAGAGAAAGGAGAAATAGATGGGATGTGTTCCAACTTAGAAGTAAGATAACTGAAGAATTTTTCATAATCACTGGAATTAGGGGATAAGTAAACTGCACAGATATATTTAGTCAGAGACTGAAAGGAAAGCCAAAGCTAGAGAGCAGAGATCTTAGGAGAGTCAAGTTCAGGAACACAAAAGCAAGATATGTCATTGCATACATGTGCACAACAGCCTCTTGGCTTTCAAATGAGTGTAGGGTAAATAGGAGAATACAGAGAAGGGTTTGCTGTCATTTGCCTTAGACAGCTGAGTCTCAGTTTGAAAGAGGGGGTGAGGTTTAAAGGAGGAGAGATGTTGATCAACAGAAAGAAAGTTAGAGGAAAGGCTGCAGAAATGAAGAGGAAGTGAGTCAGGGAGTGGTTCCAGGTGTCTCGCTGGTGTCGTCACCGAGAGAGGGGTGGATGAATAAAAATACAATAGTCTCTCATTTATCTGGATGTGCAGTATCCGGATGTGTTCATTATCCGGACGCTGGACTCGGCTCTGTAAACCATTATCCAAATTTACTTGCTATTATCTGGACCTAAAAATCCCCCAGAACTTCAGCTGGCCAGACGACATGTTTAAACATTTGTATTGTGGCCGCTGGGCTTGACCTGTGAGCAGGAAACAGGCTGTAAGCGACAACCTGAGCTAAACTGTCTGTCTGCCCCTGTACTGAATGGTCAGAGTCATGTGCTCGTCCAGTCACTCCCGACGAACCTCCAGCACCTGAGTAATACGACTGTAACCCACAAGCAGTCAAAGGTCCATGTGCATCCCCGCTGAATGTCCAGAGTCATGCAGCCACTAGGCTAAGTCTTTCCCAACTGCCACCACCGTCAAACACAGACCGCAAGCCACGAGTACATGTCCTGTGACAGTGGCCATCCGCCTTTCAACCAAACGTCCAGTGTTGCCCGGTCACCGGGAGACACACACACACACACAAAGAGAGAGAGAGAGTCTTTCCCATGTTATGATTACAGTATCAGTACAGTAAACTCTGTATAAATGCATATGATAGTACAGTATGTGTGTATGTACTGTACAGTATTTTTCCATTCTGTATGGGTCTTAGTTTCAGTACCACAGCCAGCCACCTTAGCCAAGCATTCCTAGTGGGATAGGTTAGGTTAGGTTAGGATATGTTCACATATGTAATTTTGCCTGGGAAATGCATTGAGCATGTTTTCAAGAAAATCCTGTGGTTGTTTTTGAAACAACGGGTGAGTGTCTTTCATAACTGAGGGTTCCTGGTGGCCACCACGCGTATAACACACACCACAAGCCATGAGTAAATATATGGTAAAAACACCTGTCCACCTTTACGAGTCCCCCAGCCACTGAGATTAGCGCGGAAATCGTTCTCAGCTGATTGGTCAGTGTCGGCTGGCCAGCTGCATTAGTCATACATTGCCTGAGGTGATGATGTATTTACTTAATTGTATTTACCTAATTGTGATATGCAGGAAATGAGCTACGCTCGTGGGGTCCCGTCTCTTTTTCTCAGTAAGTCAAATTTTGCTTTAAACTCGTTTAAGTTTTTAGACTGGACGATCTCTTTGTCCAGTCTGTTCCACAGGTCTGTGCATCTATACGGAAAACTATATTTCTTGATGTCCTTCAAGCAGCGTGGCTTCTTCAGTTTCAGTCCATGTCCTCTTGTTGCTCTCTTATCCCATAAAAACAGATCTTCTATATCAATTTTATCTACTCCCATCATGGTCCTGAACACTGCAATCATATCACCCCTCTCTCTCCTTTCCTCTAAGGATGGCAAATCCAGCCTTTCTAGCCTCTCACTGTATGACAGATCTGCCAGACTGGGGACCATCTTGGTTGCTGTTCTTTGTATTCTCTCAATCTTGTTTATGTCTTTCTTTTTTCTGCAGGGACCACACTACTGCTGCTTATTCTAACCTGGGGCAGATCATGGCCACTATTAGTTATTTCATCATCTCTTCATTCATGTAATGAAATGCCACTCTTATGTTGGTCAAGAGTTTATATGTCTCTCTAACAATCTTGTTAATGTGTTTTTCAGGTGACAAACTATCCTGGACCAGCATTCCTAAATCTTTCTCTTCTCTCGCTTTTGTGATTGGTTCATTACCCATCATATAATTCAGTGATGGTCTCTTGGTGCTTTTACCCATTTCCAATATTTTACATTTTTTTGCTTTGAATTTCATTTCCCACATCCGGCTCCAGTCGTGTATCCTATCCAGATCCTCCTGCAGCATTTTACAGTCCCCTTTAACTTCTGCTTTCCTCAAGACCTTTGCATCATCAGCAAACAGACTTGCATAACTGTTCACTCCATCTACCATATCATTTACGTAAATCAGGAACATTACTGGCGCCAACACCGAGCCCTGTGGGACACCACTTGTTACTTCTCTCCATCCAGATGTCCTGTCCTTTATTACTGTCCTCATTTGTCTGTCTCAAAAAGTCTCTCATCCTTTCCAGGAGGTTATCCTTCAGTCCTCCAATATGCTCTAATTTCCACATTAGTCTCTTATGGGGTACCTTGTCAAAGGCCTTCTCCAAATCTAAATATACACAATCCACCCAACCGCCTTCTCTCCAGTATCACATCAGTCGCTCTTGAGTAAAAGCTCAACAAGTTGGAAACACATGACCTTCCACTTCTGAATCCAAATTGACTTTCAGTCAAAATATTCATCTCTTCCAGATATTTTATCCACCTATCTTTCAGAATCTTCTTGCACAATTTTGCAACCATGCTTGTTAGGGACACTGGTCTATAGTTCAGGGGTTCTTCCTTGTTTCCTCCCTTGTGAATTGGTACCACATTTGCTCTCTTCCATTCCCGAGGCACTTTCCCTTCTTTCAGCGAACACACAATTAAACTGTGAATCTTATCTGCCAGTTGCTTTCTGCATTCCTTCAGTACTCAGTTTGAAATTACATCTGGTCCTGAGGCTTTCCTTACATCTTGAGTTTCCAGTAATTTGTACACTTCCTGCACTTCCACTTTTATATCTTTTATCACTACATTCCTAGTCATTCCCTCCCCCTCCGCAAACTCTCCTTCATTAGTAAAAACCGATTGGAAACGTTTGTTCATCATTTCAGCTTGCATTGCCGCATCATTATAGACCTCTCCTTCTACTTTCAGTTTGGTGATTCCTTCCTTTTGTTTCAATTTGCCATTAACAAATCTATAAAACAGTTAGGGTTCATCCTTACATTTGTCGATTATACCTTTTTCAAAGTTCCTTTCTTCTTCTCTACAAATTCTTGTATATTCATTTATAGTTCTTTTATATTCTTCCTTTGTTCTGTTATTACCTCTCTTTCTCCATTTGTTCCATGCCATGTCCCTCTCTTTTTTCGTTATCACACACCTTCTGTTAAACCACTCCTTTTTCCTGTTTTCTTTCCCACTTACTCTTGGAACATATTTTTCCACTCCTGAATTATAGAGGTCTAGAAAGATATCCCACTTCCTCTGAGTCTCTCTTGTTTCTCTGAATTTTCTCCAATCTGCATTTTCAAAAATTTTTCTCAATTCTGTAAAGTTTGCTTTCCCAAAGTTGTATCTTCCTGGCCTATGAAGCTCGTTTATTGGCACCACGTTCCCTATTATCATCTGGAACTCAGTGACCACATGATCACTTTTTCCTATAGGACACAGATACTGTATTTCAAGGATTCAATTACATCAGGTTCTTTGGTTAGCAGTAAATCAAATCTTGCTGGTGTGTCATCACCTCAGAATCGTGTCTCTTCTTTGACCCACTGTGTCATTACATTATTCATCACAATGTTTAACAATATAGTGCCCCACGAATCTTTGTCACCTCCTGAGTCCCATTCCTTCCAGTTCACCTCTTTACAATTAAAAACACCCATTAGAATTATATTACTGCTTTTCTCAGTCACTTTCTGTAGATAACTAACCATGTCTGACAACATCTCCTGGTATTCATCATCAGTCCATGCTCTTGTCTTAGGTGGAACATATACTACTACTATATCTCTCTTACAGTTCTCTCCAGTTTCTAATTTCATGTTTATCACTTCAGCCCTACCCTCTCCCATTTCCACAGAATCTACACTTAAGTTGTTCTTCACTGCTATCATCACTCCTCCTCCCATTTTATCTTTTCTGTCTCTTCTCCACAATTTGTATTTGCCATCTCCCATATGGATATCAATATTCTTTCTTAACTTGGTCTCTACAAAGCACATAAGATTAGGTCATGTACCCTCAAGAAATCATTGATTTCTAACATTGCCGATATTAATCCATCAACATTAGTGTATGCCACTTTCAAACTTTTTTGTTATTAGTTATACCATCTTTTCTCCTCCTCTCCGTCGGTACCACTTCCTCAATTTCTGGTCCATAACTCTCCAATAAAACACTGTCTTCTCCTTCTCCGTTCTCAGTTCGTTTTTTGCCATAACTTCCTTTACTAACTCCTTTATTTTAGCTCTTTCTTCCTCATTTGCATCTCTCTTTAACCAGACATTTTCAAACTTCTCTTTGTCTGTTTCAAACCCCTCTTTGTCTGGTCATCCTCTGTTGCCGTCACGTGCTAACCCTTGCTCAGGGAAATGGAAGTGAACTTTATGTACAGATGTCAGTTTGCCGCGTTTTGCTTTGTCTGTGCTCGGATGCAACCATTGGGTGCGATATGGCAGCGCTGTACTGCTTGCCGCCCAACAAGCTGCTACCTCAGGTCCTGCCTTTGTCTTGCCTGAGTGACTTGCTTGCAAGAATGACTGTGAATGCAGTAGCTTTTGTGGTGGTCCCCTACATTCTTCAAGTTGTGACCTTCCTCTGCTGTATTTTCATGTGTGTAGTGATGGCCTCACCACCACCTGAGGAGCAGAAGAGGAAGGTTCTGACTCTGGCAAAGATACGTGAGATATTGAGCAAGGTTGATGCAGGCTGGACCACAGGATGCGCATTTGGTGAATATGATCTAGTCTGTTCAGCATTGTTTGATATCCAGAAGTCACGGGACAAGCTTGTGCAGCATGGACAGGACTTTGGCAAAAGCACACGTTAGTGTGATTGGAAGGTAATGGCCCAGGCCCGGCACGTTGTTATCGACCGGTCGACATTGATGTGGTTTAGCCAGCGACGTGGTGCTGCTGTGCTAGTGCTTGGGACTGGGGTGAAAGTTGCAGCCGAGAAATTTCCACACTTGCACAATGTGCACAACTTGAAGGCATCTGAAGAATGGCTTTTTTTGCTTCCAACTTCGCCATGAACTTACTGGCCTTAAGGCACATAGCGAGGCCTTGAATGTGGCAGGAGAGGAAGTAGACCCGTTTTGCCAGAAAGTGCAGCGCCTGATCAAGGATGAGGGCCTTGCCCATGGTCAAGTCTGTATGCTGATGAAACTGGTCTATTCTACCTCTCCTTGCCCACCAACACCATGGCTGAGAAAAAAGAGAAGACTGTTCACTGTGCCTGGTCGAAAGTTTTGCAAACAACGTGTCTCTGTTTTGTGCTGTGCCAGTGCTAACGGGATGCACCGCCTCAAACCTGCTGTTGTTGGGCATGCAAAACAATCATGTTGTTTCTCTGGGTTGATAGATATCCTGCCTGTTGTGTGGTACCATTCCCTGAAGGCCTAGTTTACAGACACTTCATCAAGGAGGTTATCTGTTATCAAACAGGGGTCCTTGGTATCACTCACAACCAGGTGAAGGCATTCCTGCTCCCGGCCATTGCACCTGCACTTCCATCTGAGAAGGATTTGGTTGCTTATGATGGGCGGATTAGGTGCATGTTTCTGCCGCCTAATATGACTGCTCTGATTCAACCAGTGGACCAGGGTGTTATCATGGCTGTCAAGAGACTGTACCGCCGGAGGTTCCTGAATGAGGTGATGGTGGTGCTGGAGGACGAGGACGGGACTGAGGACACGCGTGAGGAGCAATCCTTGCAGAATCTTCGGCATTACGACCTGAAGTCTGCAGTGTTCAACTGGGCGAACAGGTGGAAGGAAATCTCGTGAAAACCCTCAAAAGCGGTTGGTCTCGTCTCCTCCAGGAAGTCGAAGCTGAGCACGACTTTGAGGGGTTTTATGTGGATGATTTCCACAGCCGTCTTCGAACAACCTGAGAGGGATTGACTGGATGACGACGGCGGCAATCCTGTTTTTCAGACCATGTCTGATGGGGAGATCGCTGCTGCTGCTGCCTCTGCGGGCACGAAAGAGGACAGTGAGACTGATGAAGATGAGGACCCTGACTCGCAGCCCTCCTCAACTCCTTCACTCCCTCATTTTAGTGTCCTCTGTGGCTGCCTGGAGGGGACGCTGGAGTATACCGAGCACCCATACCGTGACTGGGAATTGGTGCTGTGCAGCTTGGTGATGGAGCTGCGGGGAGTCTGGGACACTGTCATTCTCCGGTAGAATTGTCGGTCCTATCGTCAGACCAGGGTGACTCCTTCTTCAAGTACCCCAACTGAATGTTTTTTGGCAGGGAACTGTAGGTTTCATTCATAGTTTCCTTTCTGTAAAAATTATTTAGAATATTCTCATGTGTGTTTTGTTGTCAAAATATGGCAGAATGACCTGAAAATAGTGCCAAAATTAGGAGGGACACCATACATACAGGGAGTACTGTTGTTTTGCAGATGACTCTGTGTTGTTAAGTGGAGATGAAGGGGAGCTGCAAAGCTTGGTGGATGAGTTTGAGAGAGTGTGTAAAAAACGGAATCTAAAGGCGAATGTAAGGAAGAGTAAAGTTATGGTCTTCGAGAGAAATGAAGTCAGTGAATGTACAGTGAGGTTGGATGAGTTGAAGTGAAAAATGTGAGTGCATTTAAGTACTTTGGTACTGTGATGAGTAAGAATGGAAGTTTAGAGGGTGAAGTGCTTGAAAGGGTACAACGAGGAAGAAAGGTTGCTGGTTATTCAAAAGCAGTGATAAGAAACAGGGAGGTGAGCATGGAAGCAAAAAAGGTACTGCATGATAGTATTGTAATACCAACTCAAACGTATGAAAGTGAAGCTTGGACTTTGTTGGAGGAACAGAAGTCAAGAGTGAGAGCAGTGGAAATAGAGTTATTTGAGAGGAGCATGTGGAGTCACATGGAGAGACAGACTGACAACTGAAGAAGTGAAGGAAAGTTGTGGTGTGGATGTGGATGTGATAAGAAGCTTTAGGAGAAACACATTATGGCCATGTGGAGAGGATGGGGAGTGATAGACTGATGAGGAGAGTGTATGTGAGTGAGGTGGAAGGGGGGAGAGAGAGAGGGAGGCCAAGAACGAAGTGGAGGGATGGAGTGGAGAGGTATATTAGAGAGGGGTGTGTGAGCTGGGAGCAGAGCAGTGAAATGGTGGATGACAGGGCAAAATGGAGGCAATTTGTTTGTGGCCACGCGTTATGGGATTAAGGCGTCTTGGCAATAGATGAATAGACTGTACATACAGTTGTGTATAGGTAGGGTGTTTTTTTGGTTTTCATTTTTTTTCACATGGTTTTCTTGATGTTGAAAATTATTTTGGATAATCCTATGTATATTTTGATGTCAAAATATGGCAGAATGACTGGAAAACACCACCAAACAAGGAGGAGTGCTGTACGTACAGTAGTGTATAGGTAGGATAGGGTGTTTTTTTGGTTTTCAGTGTTTTTTTCTGCATTGTTTTCTTGGTGTTTAACATTACTTTAGATATTCCTGTATGAGTTTTGATGTCCAAATATGCCTGAATGGCTGGAAAACTCTGCCAGATTAAGTACTGTATAGGTACTGTACAAATAGGTTAGGTATAGGTTAGAGGTTGGGTATAGTAGGGGAATAGTGTTTATTATGCAGATGCTGCCAGTACCTAGATATATCTTTGGCTTTATTATGTCCAGGTAAATGAGAGATTACTGTATTAGGAAAATAATATAAAGAAATATTTTTTCCCTGATGCATATTAGAGTTTGTAATGTGGTACTTGTGTTATCAGCGTTTACTATAAATTATATATCATTCAGTAGTTATAATAGTTGTTCACAGACTGAAATTTCCATGTATAGTATGTAGAAACAACAAGTTGTGATACCATTTGAGTTGTTATAGCACCCTCACTTGCATGGGGCTCAAACCCATCTTTCCACTGCAGGTCTAAGAGATGAGTAGTCATCATTTGATGATGTCTTTCCTTTTTTCCAGATCCACACACACCCTATCTTTTGCAGTGTGGGGAAGGTAGTGAGCTTAAGCTAGCCCGTACATGATGGTCGAGAGGTTGTATGTAGGAACAACATGTTATGATAACGGTAATAGCTTGGGGTGTGTGGATCCGAAAAAAGGAAAAACATCACTAGATGATTGCCACCTATCGATAAGGCTTGCTATGGCAAGGTGGGTTCAAACCCCATGAAATTGAGAGAGCTTTCATGGCTCTGTGTTTTGATAATGATGATGATGATTTCACTGGATATTCTGATAATTCTCATCTATCTATCTATCTATTGCCAGACACCTCAATCCCGAACGGGGTGGCCACAAACAAATCGCCTCCATGTCACTCTGTCCCCTGCCATTTCACTACCACGCTCCCAACTCACACCCCCCTCTCTCATATACCTCTCCACATGCCCAAACCACCTTAACGTGTTTCTCCTAACGCTTCCCATCACGTCCTCAAGCACACCACAACGCTCCTTCACTTCCTCATTTGTTAGTCTGTCTCTCCATGTGACTCCACATGCTCCTCTCAAATAACTCATTTCCACTGCTCTCACTCTTGACTTCTGTCCTTCCAACAGGGTCCAAGCTTCACTTCCATATGTCAGAGTTGGTATCACAATACTGTCATGTAACAACTTTTTCACTTCCATGCTCACCTCCCTGTTTCTTATCACTGCTTTCAACGAACCAGCAACCTTCCTTCCCAGCTGCACCCTTTCGAGCACTTCACCCTCCAGACTTCCATCCTTACTCATCACACTGCCCAAATACCTAAATTCACTCACATTCTCCATATCCTTCCCATCTAATCTCACTGTACATTCACTGGCTTCACTTCTCTCGAAGACCATCACTTTACTCTTCCCTACATTCACCTTTAGATTCCGTTTCTTACACACTCTCCCAAACTCATCTCCCAAGCCTTGCAGCTCCCCTTCATCGTCACCCAACAACACAGTATCATCTGCAAACAACAGTACAGGGAGTTTCCAAACACTTCCTTCTCTCACTAGGGTTGCTTCAACATCCACTGCCCGACCTTGTATCTCTTTTATAACCCCATCCATATACAGATTGAACAACCATGGAGACATGACACATCCTTGTTTCAATCCAATCTTCAAATGGAAAGATTCACTCAGTTTGCCATCCACACGCACTGCAGCCTTAGCACCCTCATTCATACTCTTCACTGCCTTCAACAACTTCCCATCCACTCCATATATTCTTAATACCCTCCTGTAAAGTCAAATTATAGTATTGGCTGCTTTTGTTTGTATCTTAGTCTACAGGTCATTGGAATGAACTGACAGGTTTTTAACATAGCATAAAAATTAGATGTGTGGTAGGTGGGGGCGCTTACCATCCATTCACTCGATGTAGTGCTGCTCTTGGGTGTCTGCCCTTTCCTCTCCTCCTTCCTTCTTTCCTTCCTTCCTCTTCTGTCTTTCTTTACCTCATTCTTTCCTCGTCCTTCTGCCTACGGGTGACTTTACACTCCCTCTTCTGTCTTTCTTTCCTCTTCCTTGTGCCTATGGGTGACTACTCTGAGTGACAAGCCAAATTGCACCTGGTGGTTTATTTGATAATTATGGCACTCCAGTCGGATTGAACCGGTGAAGGTTTATAGCCAAGGGGTAGTTGGGGTTTATTGCTCATGTTATTCCACTCAGGGATGAGTGAAGTTGGTCACTGTCATCTTAAATGTCAGGACTAACTTGCCTAGCCCTGGGCTCCTACCCTCCTCATGGGGCGATGTAGGATTAGATGATTGATCGATAGATGGTTACCAGAAATACCAGCATACAGTTTAAATATCTGCCATGGCTTTATCGAAACCCATTAAGGATCATTTCTTTGGGCTTTCTGTTTGAAACACTTGTTTGTGCTTTCTTTTTATTTATATTTGGGTCATACTTTTCCTTGTCACTCGGTAGGAATGAGGGTGAGATGATGATGATGGTAACAGTAAATGACTAGGTGTGGTTTAGTCACAGGAATATGCCCTTTTTAGTGTATTTTATTTTTTTATTTTTTATTTTTTTT